>CBVK0102013453.1:0-11597 GCA_900067695.1 Picea abies
GTCGACCTAATAGTAAAGGGGCCTCATGTGTAGGTGTGAATAGGTATATATAGATATCATGTATTCATTATTGTATATATATGAATTGTGATGTATAAATGTATTTGGTTATGTGGAGGAGGTTCTCCTATTCTTTAAGGAATTATTGTATAACTTATCTATCTTGGTTCACAAATGTGAATGGACATTTATTCTTGACAGAGAGGATTCGAAAGATCATGGAAAGGGCTTATGCATTGGATGCCCATGATCCAAGTGTGCTATGGTGGCTATTAATTTTTTTCGGGGGCCATTTCATATTTAGCTCGAAGTTTGAAAGACTCCCAAAGGCCTTTTAGTGGGGAGAAAGCTTTGGCTCAATGAAAGGAAGTCGAAGACTAGCATGATGAGTTGAAAGCTTAACATTCAAAAATCCCTGATGGATTTTGGTGCATGACGAAAGTTTAAAGTTTAAAAAAGACCCAACGGTTTCGAGCATGTTTGAAGTTTGCAAAAGCCTTGGCAGTTTCGGGCATGTTCGAAAGTTTGAACTCTACAAAATCCATGAAACATTATTTGACTTGGGTGTTAAAAACTTAGGGGAAACATTCAAAAGGCCCCGTAGGTTTCAATATATTTAGAAGTTCAAAAGCATTTGTTAGTATTATTTTGGAGGGGAAGTTATGAAAACCCCCAATTGTTTTGGACTTGTTTGAAAGCTACAAGTTTAGAAAGAGCCCAAAATATTTCAAAAGATGATTAGTTTGGGGAAGAAGTTTTGAAAGGTCTTGATGAAATAACTTTCAAAGAGCCTCGATGATTTTTTGGGGAGAACTTTTGAAGAGCTCCATTGCTTTTCAGGGAGAACTTTTGAAGAGCCCTTGTTCTTTTCAAGGGAGAACTTTTGAAAAGTCTCAATGCTTTCCATGGGAGAACTTCTAAAGAGTCTTGATGTTTTTCCAGAGAGAAATTTCGAAATATCCTAATGGTTTTTGGGGATAACTTTCAAAAATCCTCATAGTCTTTTGGAATCCTTCAAAAGAAAACATTACAAAATCCCGGGAAGCCCCTTATGAAAGGAATATTAAAAAAAACGTTTGAAGCCAAAATCTTAATTTGGGCATATCAAGAGTATATGAACTCAAATGGGGTTGAAATTTTTGGTGGATATCCATGGTGATTGCATCTACAAAAGTGTTGGTTTGGGCAATATTACATATTCAACCCCAAAATCCTAGAAAAGGGAAATTAGAAGTTTTTAAAGAATGGGACGGTACTCACTAATAACAACTTTGTTTATGACAAATTTTGGTCAATAATGAATAAGGGTAGACACAAAGAAACCTAGTTGAGCATTCCACTATATTCCAAATGGTTTGGACTGGAGCTGAAGAAATAGGGGAAAATCCAGAATTATAGGACACTTCTTGATCTAGATTGGATCATTATATTATTTTTCATCTATCTCGATGTTTTATGGGTGAAAAAAATTGAGGAATCAACTTGGTGAGCCATTTTAGTGACTAGTCCAAAATTGGAAATTTGAGTCCAAAAAACTGTCTAAAATTTTTGGAGCCATTTTGAGGCATAAAACGACACTTTTTTTATGGTCCAAACCTTATTGTGGAGTTGTCTTCTATATTCTACACACCGATAACTTTCGAATGGTGCAAGAATCGCCTCAATCGAAGTTCGTATGCGAAAGTTATGCCTTCCGCAAGTTGACCTATTGTATTGATCACCACGGTGTGAGTATATGCCACATCAGCCTCAATTACTTAAACATGTGGGGCTAGCCACATAGTGAATTTTCTAAGAAAATTCTAGAAGGTCTAAAACCTTATCATAATTGAGGTTTGAGGACATCAAAACCCTACCCCTAGATGGTTATCGAGCTATGTTAAATATTGGGTTGCTAGGAGGAGAAGGGGTTCCTTTTTATGTTATTGTATTTTGTTCCATAATAGAGGAGAACAACTGGGAATGGGAAATTAGAGAGCATAGCAGAGGAGGTTAATGTTTTGTAGCATCCTGATGGACCACATGTCTCAGGTAACTCCATAGAAAGTGCCTTCTCCTTTGTACTTGCATTATTTCCATACCCGAGAAAAGAGAGCATAAATGCCTTACCTTCTAGCTGGGTTTTCTCTCGTAAGGGTTTCCCAGAGCAAATATTTGTGTTATTTTGTGGATGGTGTGTGATTGTATTTTACTGTTATCTATTTTCTACATTTTATCTATTTCATGAATAAGCAGAAAATCAATAACTAAAGATTCTGAAATCTAAAGAAATTTAACCTTCATAGTGTAGATTTAAATTTTATTTATCAGATCTATTGTGATGAACTATTCCAGTGGAATATCCATGACAATTTACAGATCACTTCTTGGTAGTTTTGGAAACTTTAAATGGAGGAGAAGTGACTGAAGACATCAAATCTAGAAAAAATATTCTTAACCAACATTTGATACTTTCAATAAGCTAGACAACTTACTAGGGAATTATTTTTGGTTTTGCACCATTTGAAAAATAACAGTTTTTGTCAAATTTTCAAGTCTGAAAAAAAATGCAAAAAGTGAAAATTTGACAATTCCATAGTTATGCAGAAAATGGTTGGAGCATCAAATCATTAAGCTGGAAGTTGTCGAGTGCTCACAATCATAAATGATATCTATGCCTGATATAAAAGTTTCTTATGTTTTAACTATATTTTCTTCTACAAGTGTGAGAAGTTGGTCTCTAACATTAAATACACTAGCAAACAATGTAGAAGTTGGGTAGAAATGGTAACTTAAGGGTATTGTAACTTTTATCTCAAAACTCATAGTTAAACACAAGTAAATATTTTGGAAAGATAATCCATAGGAGAACATGCTTAAAGATTTATGTTTGGATAAGAGATTATAATTTCTCCATAAATTTGGAAGAAAAGAGCCTATAACATTGATTTGACAAAAAATGTTAGTGTGGAGAGTTTCCAGAATGCATTGAAAGATGAACAAATTTGTACAAATTTTGAGGATAAAATGTATCTAACAAGTGTAATTGTATGAACACTTTTGCAGATGTAATGCCATATTAAATAAAGTTAGAGATTATAATTTTAGATAATTGAATTAACAAAGCCTTCGTCTTGGTTGGGCCAAGAAAACTATCATCGTGGATTACACACAAGATCCTTATGAATTTGAAGCAGATGCCATGGGTAAAAATATATAGGCTAGATATGTAGAGACATAATCCATTGGACATAGAAATCAAGATGTTGATGGTTACAATTGCGTGAGACATCCTCCATAACACAGACCTGAAAGAGAGCCCCTGAGATGGGTGTGTGGTTCCTATCTAAGATAGAGTTGGAACGTAGTAATAGCCTCCTCCTTACAAAGAGTTGATAAGAACTCCAGATGATTCTCTTGTGTAACGCAGTGAGAAAGGAGATATGATGAGTTGGACGTGCTTGTGGTTGAGCACAAGGTGAACGTGTGAATTCCCATAGAGTTGGGTGCATCGTCATGAGACAGAGATGAAGACGATGTGTTAGCCTCCTATGAGCAGAGAGTTGAGATGATGAACTCCAGATGACTCTCCTGTGTAATGCAGTGGGAAAGAAGATCTATTGAGTGGACGTGCCTATGGATGAGCACAGGTGAACGTGATCCTAGTGGTTGAGCACTAGTGAGTGTGGTTCTCCTGTGAGACGCAATGAGATAGAGATATGGGCATTCCTATGGATGTGCCCCTAGTGGTTGAACACTAGTGGGTGTATGAGATCCCTTGATATATTGTTAAAGAGTCAGACCTACCTGTAACCCTATTTGTAATGTAAAGGGTACAGGTCGGCCCCACCTTAATGTAAAAGATAATTAATATGGTAATTATTAATTATATTTTGAGTTATTGAGGTTGGCCCTATTGTGCCAAAAGACACATCATTTGATGTGACAAGTCTTATATAAATAAAGGTGAATCCCCATTGAGGAAACACACTTATAATTGTGTCATCTCGTGATTTTAGAAGTTGTGGTTTGAAATTATGAGAATTACAGCACCCTCTTGTGTGCTAGGTTTGGTGATGGTGTGGGAGATCTTTCTCTTGAGGAATACAACAAAGGATTGGTTGGATTTTCTTCCCTTGTTGAGAGGGTTTCCCAGGATACTTCTTGTGTTCTTGTGCATGGTTATTCTTCTTATGATCTTGGTTTGTTGCAATAGTTATGGTTCAAGTTATAGTTAAACATAAAATTTAAAGAAGATACATGAGCCATATCTCCTTAAAAAATCCAACACAAGAGACACCTCTAAATATTGCAGAGACTATGAGGAGCTTGAGGGTAGAGCTTCAAAGTTGCAGAGCATATAATGAAAGACTAATTAAGCCTCAAGAAGAGAAAAACCAATTAAATGTAGCCATGCTTCAAATTTTGATAAACGTGTAGAGGAAATTGCATCATGGATAGAATCCAAACAATGGTAGTAGGAGAAGGAATAGCTCTAGGAGTCATTCTCGCAAGAAGCCCCGTAGTACCAAAAGAACCTCTAGAGATGGGACATATAGAACATTAGAATCCTCTGCTAGTGAGTAGTTTCCTTTAAAGACTCATTGACCAATTCAAGATCTTCTTTTTTGTAAACATATAAGGAAGAAGTCTTTCAAACACAACTTACATGGAGAATTTCAAAAGGCAAAACCCCCTACATTTGATGGTGAAGTAAAATATGGAGAAAAAAATGAGGCTTGGCTTCTTGAGATGAAAAAGTATTTCCAAGTTCATGATTACTCTAGAAACATGCAAGTTAAAGTGGCCATATTTAATTTGAATGGCAGAGCATCTGTTTGGTGGGAACATCTCAAAACAACTAAGAAAATCAATGTGAGGAAGTTGTTTGGAAGAAATTCAATAAGCACTTTTAGCAAAAGTATCTCTTTGATAGATACTATGATGGTAAAATCAAAGAATTCCATGAGTTAAAGTTGGACCAAATGACCATGGACAAATATGCAAATAAAGTTTTGGAGATGCTTGAAAGAATATAGAAAAGAATATAATATGCAATGAGACACAACACAAGAAGATGTCAGAAAACATATAAGTCACTTTAACTATATTCATACCAATGATACAAATATATAGTACATGGATGTAACCACCTCATAAGCTAGATTTACTCTCACATTGACATCTCATGAAGAAATAAGGTTAGGAGGAGGTAAAATAGGATCTAGTACACTCTTAGGATAAAAATTATATTATATAATGTGAAATACATAAAGAGGTGATATAGGAATTTATGATTGTATAGGGAACCACGTGTTAACAATTCCCCCCCTCAATCACAAGTCTGAATAATTATACCAACAAGGAAATAATAACTAGTGCATAAAATGGTATAATCTCCAAGTATCCAATTCAAAACTCCTAATCTGAGCCTTGACGAAGATCTACTTGAAAAACTACCAAATCTAGATGTTGAAAACTCATAGAATATACAATGTCCCATTGTGTAAACATGTGAGCCAAAATGCCTATAATTGTTCACTTATGTGAATTCCAATATCCGATGAGTGACTCACAAGAAGTGAATCAATTGCAAGTTTGACACGTTCTTGAAAATTCTTAACAACTCAATCAAATGCCAAGCTACAACGCATGTGGATCTAGCTATCTTATGTTAGGTATAATGACCATCCAAGTGAACAAAATGTCCATAAAACTCATCTCAGGTTATGGCACACAAATAGTGTCAATCAACATCCCAATCGTGAATCATGTGTATGATTCAACCGTAGGATAATGAATCATAATTCTGCCAAATAACCGTGCAGTAGTAAATCAGGTGTCCTACTAGAACTGCTCAAATCATGATGTTGAGATAAAAATTGAACAATAAATGTATATTGAATAAAAATACAAGTGATAGAAACCTCAAAGTGCCCAAATTGGCAATTTATCACAAGTGATTAAATATTTGCAACATTGTTGTTGTTGTCACCCATCTAACATTTTGTTTGACTAAGGCTACCATCTACAAATTATTGTTTCTCATTTGGCATTTTGTTTGTTATTATTACAACTTTAAGTTTGACAATCATCATCAATATCCCTGAATCGCCCTGTCGTTAGTTGTGTTATCTTTTTAGCTCGGGAGGTACTCCGCATGTGTGTCTTGTATGCGGAAGTTACCTTGTACCTACATTACTAGACACTTGACTTTGTAATGGGTTTTTATAAAGTTGTGATAAAGTGGTTCTTTTATTAAAGTGATTTTTTTTAATAAAGTGTACCTTCTAATATTAGAGTGATTTTTTTTAATAAAGTGTACCTTCTAATATTAAAGTGATTTTTTTTAATAAAGTATACCTTCTAATATTAAAGTGACTTTATTACTTATGTTATAAAGTGAAATTGTACTTTAATATTTTAAGTGATTTATTTTGGAGGGAATGAATCATGACCCTTGATCTTGTAAAGGCAAGATTAGATCTTGGCCATTAAATCTAGGGTTGGAGAATGTGAAGAGTCACTTTTAGATTATAAGAGAATGCATTGGGTAGTGTGCAAGACACAACACTGAGAATGAGATTGAGAGAGATTTTTGAGTAAGCTTGATAGAGGGAAGTTAAGGCAGCAAAGAAGGTGCATTTCCCGAGAGATATTGGGCACAAATCCCAAGGGAAAAATTATGTGAGTGTTGAGTTATTTTTCTTTTGTTGGAGGTCATACTGTATGGATCCGTACAGTCTGTACCGCAAGGGAAAGAGGGCATGAAAATCAAGGCACTGTTTGACACATTTTTCAAGGTTGTTGAAGGGTTTTCCTTGCTGGTGTTGGACCGTACAGAGCATTCCATACAACAAACCATGGGAACACTTTTCAAGGTATTTTTTGGGCAGGTCGTACAACAATACGGACTTGGCACATTTTTCGAGGCATAATTTTTTAGGGTTGTTTTAGTGTGTTGTAAGTGGATTTCTCTTGCTGGAACTGATATTTATTGTTGTTGATATGTACTTTCCTAGAGTTGAATAATAAATCTCTCTCTCTCATTGGGTTTCCCCACATTAGGGTTTTCCCTTGTTAGAAAAGTAGGTGTGCTCATTTAACCATAGACACCATAGCAATATTGTCACCCAACTATAGGTCGAAGCCACCCCCGAGCACCTTAACCTTGATGGAGAATAATTTTGGAAGCAAACCCTAGGCCTAATAGCCAATCAAGGTAGTGTATCACTCTCCAGAGTTAGCATCCCAACCTGGGAGTAATCTATTCCTTTTTCAATAAGGAAGTCGTCTCCACGAGCCCCAACTTGTTTCTTAAGTACACAAATCTTTTATCTTGGATAGAGGCTTTACCAAAATATTTGTTTATCTGCTCATATCTGGAGATATATTGGAGAACCACTTCTCTTTTCTAGACTTCATCACAGAGAATGTAATGCTTGATCTCAATGTACTTTGCTCTGTCATGGAACACTGGTTTTCTCTGAAGGCTTCATATAGCTCTGATCATTACAATATATCATGGTCAAATTCAACACTTTTGTTTCCTACTAGCTCATGACATTGTGGCAAGGCTCAAACTGAAACATATCCAAGTAGCACTTCTTATGTCATTATGAGAGTTTGTCATGGATTAGCAATTCATCATCCCAAACTCTTGAGTAACCACTATAGAAAGTTTTCACCATGCTTCTGTTGTATATGAGATACTCTGCATCAAGTTGTTTGAATCCATACGAGGTCTTCTTATATCTGCATACATGGATCTCTTTCTGGTATAAGCTTCTTTCTCAGTTGCTTTATTTGGGAGGAACAATCTTTTACATGTAAATTCCAATCCATGGATACTGGTGAGTTGTCATAACTTCCATTTCTTCTGCTTGATTGCTTTTTAGCGGGTTCAAACCAAGATGTTAATCTTGTGATTCTCGGTATAATAACTAGTTGTTCTTGCTTTTCTTTCTTTCTTGGAATCTTCATGTAATTCCTCATGTCTCTCTTTATCTCTTGGGTCCATGGGTTCTTCTATATTCCCTGAAGATTCCAACTTCTTCCTTTCATCATAGAATCATGGATGTAGATGGACAACCAAAGATATTTTAAGGCTTCTTTTCGAAAAAGATTTCTTCTAGAGTCAAATTGAACACGTGTTGTTTATCATGGTTGCTACTTTCACTTGGAACATGGACAGATACTTCATAATCCTCAATGGATCATATCATTTAGGATTAGCTCCCTCTTAATCTTTGTTTCATGCATGAATGCATGCTAATTGGCTCCCTCTCTCTAAGAGAGTCCATGCTTTCGTTTGCATCCTTATTGCCTTTTGCAAAATGTCACAAGTCTTTTTCTAATCTCCTCTTGATTGTTGACTTCTTTCTGTTTTGACTTCTTCTAGGTCTCTTCAAGTTTGATTATGATTTCAGCTTATCTGGTAGTTGTTACTTATATAATAGCTTCCACATGAATTGTTACCAAGGGTTGTCAATGTACTTCATCTTTTCATGTGTATTGCTTGACTTGTAGTCATCGTGATGGCAATCCTTATCTTGTTATTCTTCCATTGTTTCACTTGAACATCTTATCTTCTAAGAAATATATATATATATACAGGAACTATGTAAGCATGGTATGTACAAGAACTTTGAAGAATATTGTCACCTTGACTTTAGAAGAGGAAGTTTGTTTTATCCTGCTTGGCCTTCTTTGAAGGTTCCCTTTCTTTGGCAACTGGTGCTTCGTCTGTTTCCTTCCTTAAGCCAAACTTCCTCTTATTCCTGAAATTCTTGAATTTTGTTGTGAAGGCTTGATCATCGTATTTCTTTTGGGATTTCTCTTTTGTGTTAATCCTTTAATCTTCTTGTGCACAACAAGTCCAAAGTTCTTCAAATGTGAGATACTCATTTCTTGTGTTTATGCTTGCAACAAATGCATCCCATGTCTTAGAAGGTTTTTGAGTACTATATTTACTAGTTTCTTGAAATGATTTATTAAATAGCTTGTAGTTGATCTCTTAACTGAGAGATTCTCACAAAGTATGATGTTATGCTTTCATCATCATTCATTTTCATGTCTCGAAGCTCATTCTTTAGACTCATTACTTGTCCAATGTTTATGACTGAGAAGAGGTTAGTTAGGGCAGCGTACATCTTCTTAGATGAGTCAAGATGAGAGATGTAATGTATCAAGTGGTCTTTTACAGAGTCCACTATGATACTCATGGCATTGATGTCATTGTCCTTGAACTTCTCCATAACTGCAATGTTCTGAGGTTCCTTCTCTTTTCCTTCTTCAAACTGTGGTTCCACGATCTTTCCTTTCACGATATCCAACACTTTATTCTTGGCAAGGATGAAGTCAATCCTTGTCTTCCATGCTCTAAAGTTAGAAGCCCCTTCTAACTTGTTTTCTGACTTCATAGAGTAAGTCGTGACTACTTTGACTTGGTCAACCTTTGACTTTGACCAAAAACTCAAACTTGATGTCTTAGTTTGCAGAGAGTACCAGGAGGTGTGTTGGGTTAGGACGCACTAGGCTATCCAGAAATTGGGTCAATCTCTTCACTTAAGGTGCCTCAACAAGAGGGTTAGGTTTTTGTTGCTGCACCAAAAACTTTCACTGCAACTGCAAATGTAACTGAGCAAATCCTCCGAGTCTATCTTCTGGCGGTTAGACTGTCTGAAGATAGTGTGGGTCGATAACCTATTAGAAAAGTAGGTGTGCTCATTTAACCATAGACAATATAGCAATATTGTCACCCAACCATAGGTCGAAGCCACCCCCGAGCACCTTAACTTTGACAGAGAATAATTCTGGAAGCAAACCCTAGGCCTAATAGCCAATCAAGGTAGTGTATCACTCTCCAGAGTTAGCATACCAAACAGAAAGTCCAAACCATAACCAAGAGAGAGTCCAAGACTAAAACTGAAAATACAAGTTGCAGTAACTGCAACTGCAGTTACTCTCTAGAGTTGTGCACAACTAAATTTCTGCAGTTGTGAGCTGTGTGTGTCAAATGAGCTCTGGCGTCCTATATTTATACTGCTCCTCCTTATCTGTCTGGGTTGACTTCTCATTTTGGAGGCTAAAAACTCAATATTAAATATTTCCTTTAGCTAACTTGTCTTCTATGGTTATGTCCAATGCTTTAGGGTTTCTTCTTGCTTATCGGAATATTCTATTCTTGTCAGGGTTACACGTGGAGGTTAATACCTCCCGCAACTACCATAATATCAACACTCCCTCCTAGCTAGGGAGGTATTGAAAGCAGTGGTCTTGAGCACAAACATACCATTCAATCGATAGCATCATCATAGCCATACAGGCTATCTCATGATTAGATCACGAGTACCATCATCACTATCAGTATCATTTGATAGCATCAACTACATCATCTCTCAAATCCATACTCCATCTGAGTAATCATGCATGATGTTGAATAAGTCACTCACTCCACATAGTGATACAAGAACCATTCTTCTAATTTGGACATATGTCATAGAAGAATAACTATTCCAACAGAGGTTAGAAGCCACGCCATGGGCTACAAAGACTATTCTTCTAATCCATACATATGTCCTAGAAGAATAAATGTCCTAGACCATTTTCCGTCTGGAGAATGTCTGTCCATGAGCACACTAACTATCCATCTAGCTGATAATCATTTTCAACACTACTGATAGTCTACATGGAAATCAAGACAATGTCATTCAATAGAACACAATTGTGTCTATCCATAGTAGTACACAACTATTATCCAATGGTACGCAACCACATCGAGTAGCACATAGCTACTTAATTAGTGACACATAGTCACAACCAGTGGAACACATCCACCACAGTAGCATACATCTATTGTCCAGAGACACGCAGTCTCCATAGAAATCATGTCATTTGATATTAACCTGCATAAAACAATATCATGGTATAAACTGAGTCATCTGGGCCATTCTTCCACTCACATCTCTGAGATGTGGAAGAGCATCTACCCTCATAATGTAAAACATCAACCATGGGCTATCTGGACTATTCTTCTCAAGCATAGAAGAATAAATGTCCCTGGTTTTTGAGCCTGGACCATTCACCTAACTGGGTCATTCCTCTGACACTAGTCATAGTGCAACCTGGAGAGAATGAGTCAACCCTAGGGAATGTTTATCCTTGCTTGTTGAACTTGGACCATTTACCTAACTAGGCCATTCCTCCGACACTAATCATAGTGCAACCTGGATAGAATGAGTTTGCCCTAGGGAATGACTGTCCGGACCATTTCCTAATGGAAATGATTGTCTTGCACCAACCTCCAAAATGGACCATTCTTTGAAACTGCTCACAACTGTGAACTTCGAAAAAATGGCTGCCCGGCGAGGTGAACCATTCTACTTTACCACTACTCAGAGTGACTACCAAGAAGAATAACTATCTTAGACCATTCCCCCACACTAGCCACAAGGGGAATCATTGTCTATGGTACATCAACAATCTATCAGAGCATTTTCATTACGAAAATGATTGTCCGATATGGACTATTTTCCAAACTAGAAAATGCATGTCCGTCGGAAATCTCAAACCACTTTCCGAACTGGAAAGGAAATGCTCATCCTGGACCATTTTTC
>CBVK0102013530.1:0-10011 GCA_900067695.1 Picea abies
TCAACAAGTCAAGGTGGCTAGCAAAGACCAAAACCACATAAACATTAAGAAGGATGTGTCTCAAGCAAGGGGATGCAAAATTAACAAGAAAAGGTCAAAGGGGATTCTTCTTCAATGGAAAAATGTCCACATAAGTCTCATGATAACTTATAAGATTTTATCATCCCAACATAAGAGGAAGGTCAATGATGTGATCATGTCCTTCTTAACTGCTCCTAGGTCTCATGGACCATCCCGGGAAAGAAGAAAATCACACATCATCTCGGCTTGGTAATTAACCAAGAAACTATTTGTTCCCATACCAAGATACCCCAAAACACATTTGGGGGCCATAGATCACAACTAGGGTCTTATCCACCAAGGTACACAACCAAGGATCAATCCAAGCACAATCAATGATTCCCTGGAACACATACAAGGTCCCTAGAACACATCTAGAGAATTATATCGTCAAACTTCTTGGTCCTTGACCAGGAACCCCAACAATACACTGGGGCCCCTCACTAGGGTCTTTTTACATGGCTCTAACTACTTGGTCCCATACCAAGAACCCCATGAGTGTACTGGGGGGCCTAGATCTATGCTAGGGTGTTTTCCATCGGAGAATGGATCTTGCAGTTGCTTAATTTTAACAACAATTTTGTTGGTTGCAAATAAGTGCATTGAAGAATGGAAAGTACATAAATCATCTTGAGAAATGAAGGATTCTATCTTTGACACGAGAAGGTTCCAATCTTCCAAATAAGGTTCTGCATTTTTTATGTTGTAAAGGATTTTCCTGAAGGTGACATATGATGGATCTTCCCCTTCAAGAGATATAGTTTGTAGAGTGATCACTATGTTAAATATATGCTAGAGTGTGGATCCATAAGATGCACCTGCATATAGTGGAATTTCCTTGATAGGTGGAAATTGGCCAAGGTCTCCAATGAGAATAATAGAGAAACCTACAAAAGGGGAGTTTTTATGTAGAGGGAATGCTTCTTGAAGACACTATTCAATGTGGTTGAAAAGTGTTGGCCCTATGAAGCGAATTTCATTGATGAAAATGTATTAGATATGCTTAAGGTCTTCTTGGAGGAAGGGAAGTGAGTTTCCTTCTAACAAGAGGAAATGGTTTATAGGAATGTGAAAGGAAGAATGGATTGTAGATGCTCGAATGTTGAAGGTTTCAACAACGATCAAAGAAAGAAATAAAAATGGGTTTTTAAGGAATTATGTGGTTGAGGAAAGTGTTTCTTTAATGCATCCAATCAAATATGATTTTCAAATACCTACAGTTCCTTGTGTGATCATTTTTAGTGGATGGTTGTTCTCTTTTCCTATGGAGTGCTTCAAGACAATGGAGAGAGATTTGAGTTGGGTGGCAGAAAATGTTTTAGAAGAGGGTGTATTGGAATAGAATGATTGTGGAAGTTGGTGGTGTGAGAAATTATTTTCTACGAACAATATGGATATTTCTTGTAAGTTGAAGGGAATGTAGTATTCCAATTATGGTTGTTGTCAAAGTCACGATGGCCTAACATGTCAAGTTCACTTATTTGGATGGCGTTGGTAGGGTGGAGTTGGGAGATCATTTCCTATTCATCCAAATCCATGGGGTGTGGGGTTTGTATTTCATCTCCGAAAGAATTTTCTTATGCAATAGGAAGAGGTGTAAGGTTAGTTGACATGCCAAGGAGTGTATGCATTCTTCATTTATGCCCAATTTGTAGTAATTTCTTCATTGGAAGTTCCCATGTATAATGGAATATTATAGAAATTGTTATATAGCATGATTTCACTCATACAAAAATCCACATAGGAGGGTGCATCTATGGCGGCTATAGTAGCATTGGGAATAGGAGGTAGAGCACTACCTTTGAGCTAGTAAGGTAGGTAGAGTTTGTGGATGTCCTATAAATCATTCACAACCATCCAGACCCATTGGACAAACATGGATGTCAATGTTTCTATCCATTCAGGTTTCTTAATAGTTGGTGTTTACCTTATCTTTTTCACCTTCATGGTTTGGTGTACATCTCAATGGAAGTTACTACTAGAGGTAGGGTTTTCAATATTGTCTATTGATAACTATATGACATATAATGTGACTATACACAAAAACAAGGTTGATAACTATTTGTCCATGCTAGAATGAAAAAATGATATATTGCATCTCCTCAAACATTCTATCTCTATGACACATAACATCACACCAAAGTTTTTTTGCATGCAATACATAAAGGACATAATGTTTTTTAAAGGGGGTGCAGAAAGATAAGTGAGTGTATCGCACACAAATTGTTTTGGCTGTGACATATCACATCACTCCAAAATTTTCGTTTCCATGACATATCGTAGAGGATGAAGTTGTCTTCCCTTCTGATATATTGCATCTCCTCAAACTTTATATCTCTGTGACACATCTCACTGCACCAAATTTTTGTTTCATGCGATACATAAAGGACATTTTTTTTAAAGGTGGTGCATAAAGACAGGTGTGCGTATCGCACCTAAAATTATTTTTCTTGTGACATATTGTATCGATCCAAACTTTTCTTTGTCATGACATATTGCATATTATAAATTTTTCTTCCCTTGTGATATATCACATATCCTCAAACTTTCTATCTTTGTGATACATGGCACCGCACCAAAGTTTTGTTTCGTGCGATACGTAAAGGACATAACACTTTTTTAAAGGGGGCACATAAAGACAAGTGCATGTATCGCACCTAAAATTATTTTGTCCATGACATATTGCATTGCTCCAAATTTTCCTTTCTCAGGACATATCACATCGCATCAAAAAAAAAAATTGTGCAACACATTGCACTTTCTCAAACTTTCTTTCGTCATGACAAATGGAAATTTTCTAAAATAACTCCTTTGCATCCTCCTTGCCATTGCATCCTTCAAATATTTATTTCCTTGTGATTCATTCCATGGACAAAAAGTTTCCACTTGCGTGACATATCACAGAGGATGAAGTTTTCTTCCCTTGCAATATATCACACACAAAAAAAATCTATACGACATATCACATCTCCTCAAACTTTTGATCTCTATGACACATCCTACCACACCAAAGTTTTGTTTCGTGTGATACATAAGGGAAAACACATGGCAGTCTTTTTGGAAGATCTTTTGTGGCCTTTTCCATGTTCAAGAACGAAGATGCAATGTTGGCAGTGAGAGGATGAATGGCCAAACATGCATATGGACACTCAAAAGGGCACCAATGGTCTAACAAGTCTGATGACCATGAGGTGATTAAAAAGGCAATGGAGGATACCCACTTCTATAAGAGGATTACATAAGAGGAATTCCATGCATGAGTTGAGTCTCATGCCTTAGCTATCAAGGTCGGTGCCAAGGAATGGATGGTGGGTGCATAGACTAGCCTCAACCTATAAAGGTGATCTCTTAAACTTGATGAAACCCCATGACAAAGTGAAGAACACCGCATGCCTTAGTTAAGTCCCATGCCTAAGCTATTAGAGCCAATGTCAATGATTAAATGACAAAGGATGGTTAAATGGTCATCTAACAAAATCAATGATGATGGAACAACTCAAATCACATCAAAAAATAGATGGCATAAAGGAAATGCCTTATGACATAATAAGGCTAAAGAAACTATTGGAAATGAAGAGAACTATGCAAACATTCTCTTCAACTATTTGTTTGGAAATCAATTATAAATGTGTTGACAAAATTCTCTTTAATTTTATTGCATTAAGCTATCTTCCTTTCATAATATTTGTAGGTCCTTAACATCATGGTTCCAATGGTCATTGCTTTTGATTAAATAATTAGCAATAATTTGCACATAGTATACTTACATAAATCATCATGTTTCATTGTTCTAAGAAAATATAATATATAGAATTACTCGGCCATGTAAGATCCTACAACCTTTGAATAATCTTGATGAAAGAAGGGCATTTTTAGCAAACGGTGTTATTACAGAGCAAAAATTTCTAAGAAAATATAATATATAGAATTACTCAGCCATGTAAGATCCTACAACCTTTGAATAATCTTGATGAAAGAAGGCCATTTTTAGCAAAAGGTGTTATTACATAGCAAAACTAAGAGGCTCAGAACCTTTTGAGTAATTTCGACAGAAGTTATTTCTAGCAAAAGCTGTTATCACAGAATAGACACACAAGCTTACGAGGGTAAAAGGCTTTTAGCCCATTCGTCCTCCAACTGCCTAACATGATCCATGGACTTGGCTTTCCTTTCGAGGAATTTTTTAATATCTCTCTCATCCTGCTGTTCGTCGTCCAGTTTGCATGGCGGGGAAGAACTGGGTGTAGTGATCATTGAATCCTCCATACACTCTTTCTCTGCTTCATTCTTGGCAAAGCAAACAATGGTGTCCGAACAGTACTCAGCAGCATTTTTCGGAACAGATGGCTTATATTTGAAGAGCTTCGAATACTCGTTTAGAACATGGAACATGTAATCGTATATATTTGACATTTTTAACTCGTTCAGAATAAATTCTCTGGCTGCCTTTCCAATATCCTTTGCCTGCATAAAACCAAATTTAAATTTGCTGTTTGAAGTGGAAATTATTTGAAGGGCAGCGCTTCTGTATATAACTTACCTCGTTTGTATGATTGTTTCCCCAGTTAACAGCGAACTGGATGGAGTCACACTTTTTATCGGCTCTTATAGGCCAGTAATGGTGCTGAGGAATAAGGCCTCTCAGAAAGAATTCATAGAATTCTGGTGTTATCAACAGAGTAGGCGAATCACATGCCAAAATATTCTTGAGACTCACTGACCAGGCGTTCCCTTCGATGTATATCTTGAATCTGGCACAGACAAATTGATATTCAAAACATGAAAAGAGTGATTTTAGTTTTCACCACTATCATCATGTGTTGCAATTACAGTTTATAACCACTTACAATATTTGTTATTAAAATGGGGAAATCAGAGTGTGTAGATTTTTATAGTTGGCTATAATAGTGTGTATATTTTGTATTAACTGTGTTTTCTGAATTAACTGTGTGAGTTTTTTTAAATGTGCCAGGCATTAAAATAAGGAAATGTTTAATAAGATTGTAAGAAAATTGGATTTTTTAATCATGACAAATACAATAAAGTGTTAAATTGTAATTTGGATAGTATTTGATTTATGTCTTTGATTAAGGTTAAATATTACTTAAAAGCACATGACCATGAGGGATACTGATTTTTTTACAAATATTTGAAACAATTTTTTGGTACTTGAGTAAGAGTTAAAACTGTTTTTAATGAGTTAATAGTTTATCTTCTTTAAATGCAAAGAAACGGGTTACCACTGAATTATTTCAAATTGCATGGTTTTCCTTGAATAAAAGTGATGAGTCAACCCACATTACACAATGAAAACCAATAATAATTATCCTTAACCTCAATTAACAATTAAGATATAATAGTGAGATTTGATAAGAAGACAAATGGAATTTGTTCAATGAACCCAACAAAGTTGTAAAAGGTTTGAGTGGCCATGCCTTTGGTAGTGGCCACCTGTAGTATCAATCAATGGATGGATTTTGATTCATCTAACATAGTTCAAATATATTGAGGTGATGCCATGAATCAGCAAGAGAATTGGAATTCATCTATCTCTTCTCCTCTTGGGTTCTTTGTTTTTCAAGTTATTTTTCTAAAGGTTTTAGTGTAATGTTTGTTTAATTTTCAAGGGTTTTTAGGACTGCCATGATGGGAAGAGTTCTTTGTTTTTCAAGTTTTTTTTTTTTTTTTAAGTTTTAATGTAATGTTTGTTTAATTTTCAAGGGTTTTTAGGGCTGCCATGATGGGAAAAGGGAAAGTGCTCAGTGGAGAAGAACAAGGTGGTCTATCATGAGGATGAAAAATAATAATAGATTAGTGATAAGTTAAAGTATTCAATTTTTTTTTTAAATTTAAAAAATTACAGATTTCAGTGGTAGAAATTACATTTTTCTGATGTGTTGGGAGTTTTCCAAAACATTGAATCTGTTGATATATTCAAAAAAATGTGATTTAAACAAAATAAATTTATGATTTCACCAAAAATTGTTTTACCAAATTCAAGTTATAGTTCTCACACAGTCAAAAAACCTAGAACGTTATTCTATATTACATCTATGAATAATATTAGAAAGAAGAAATTATATAATAACACAAAATATAATATCTGGCTCATCATATATACGATTTTTTTTAATTCATTGAGAAATTGGTAATTGTGTTATAGTATTATTTCTTTCCTGTTTTCCTGTCAAATTTAAAATTGCTTTTTCATTTCACGTCTTCCAATTTTTGCATACATATAATAAAAGTGAAAAATAATTACGAATGGTTTTATAAGTCTTAAAAATATAAATTTGATTTTAAAATAAAAATTAAAGGATATATGAATGTTCATTCAGTCCATTTTAATTTCTCTGTTAGTGCTGGCGTATTCTACAATCCAAGAAACTGAAGGAATATCCATCGGTTACGACAGACAACTTTCAATCTAGTGGGGTGAGAAATATCGGGGTCCGAGTCCCCGACCAAGGGTTGCGGGGTAAGAAATATCGTGGTCCCACACTAGTGGGGTGTGTAAGGTCTCTACAATGTTAGCATGGGTTTGTCAAAGATAGGGTGTGGGAGAGTTTTTTATCTATTTTTTTTGGAAGTTTTTAGTTGAGTTTTTCGGTTTGATATTGATAGAAATTTGGTGAAGAATAGTTGAATCTGTAGATTTGAGTGGCTAAGTTTGTATAATCCAAGTTTAAACGTTCTATTTTTTGAAAGTTTTCAGGTGATTTTTTCCTTTTGATATTGCCCGATGGTTAAATCTGCAGATTTGAGTGGCTAAGTTTAGCCAAGACCTTTATGAAGTGGCTACCTTGAATGAAGTGAAATTATAATTTTTTAATAATTTTTTTATTAAAATAGAAAGAATTTTAACTATCAAATATATAGCTTTAAGAACTGAGTGGGTTAACACTGGAGCAATCTTCCCTTCAGAGTTACATTTCCGGTAGGTTTTTGGGTGGCTTGCTTTTAAATTTCCCGCCAGATGAGTATGGTTCTGAAATGCATGGAACTTTGATCCATGCAAAACTCAGACTACCACTGAAAATCTAGTCGGATTCAGGTCCATTTTTTTGCCTAAAAAACAGGTCTGTTTACTCCAGAGTTAGTCTACTCCTTTAAAACATTTATTTTCTCCTAAAAAATTACAAGTTCAAATCCAGAAAAGAAAAGAATAACATAAGATAAGTATACATTTCTTATTATTATTAACAAAGTTCTCTAAATAAAAAGTTTTCATA
Organism: Picea abies; assembly: GCA_900067695.1. Classification (NCBI taxonomy): domain Eukaryota; kingdom Viridiplantae; phylum Streptophyta; class Pinopsida; order Pinales; family Pinaceae; genus Picea; species Picea abies. The sequence continues at coordinate 7,293 of CBVK0102013530.1, forward strand.
TAAAATTTCAATGAATTACTCATAACCACTTAAGCAAGGATGACTTCAAAACTCTTTATTTAAAAATTAATATACATAGTACGTAACAGATTTCCAATTCTATCTGATTTAAGATTCCTAAAAGTTTACCAACTGCATTCAATTAAATTTGCTGGAAAATCAGTAAGTAATTACCTGTGATAACACTGCTTCGACAATTTCGAGGTTCGAAACCCTTCTCTCATCTCTTTATCCCATTCCTGCACACAATAAACACAAACATGAGACATTGAAACTCCATACAAACCTAATGGGAATTCAGACACTTCTATACTTTACCTGAGCATAAAGACGACCGTTCCAGTTGGGCGTGTCCATGCACTTCATAAGATCCTGCCTCACAGCAGCCACGCCGGGATTCCCTTTCCAGTAGGCCGTTGGATCTCTATCATCCCACTTTATTTCTCGGCTCACATTCACAATCTCCTTCACTAATGTTTCCCATGGTGGTGTTCGTATCTCCGGCCTGCAGGAAAGTAAATGATAATTTCAAATTCAAATTCCAGTCTGACATTCAGCTGTTTAGTATAATATCTGTTCGGTGATAGCAATATTTAGAGAAGAAAAGGCAAGCGTTATGCACCGATCAGACCGGTATTAAATTATGCATATAGAACATATACAGTTGGATCTGAATAGGATCCGAAATATTTCAGGTCTGACTGTATATTCGAAATATATCTCATTTCAGGTTTGCAGTGGCAGGTGCATCTTTTTCAGGACTCCACTGACAAAATTTACTGTTCAAATTCTTTTATTGCAATCGAGAATGTGACTGAGAGAATCTAGGGTTGAATTGTGATTGGTGCAGTGAGGCATTAATGTTAAGCAGAGAAAAGAATCGTAGGCCAGCAAACAGTAAGTATTTAGCATTGAAATGCTGATATAAATATATTTTGAAATATACAGTCACAAATAATAACTACCTCACACCTATATGTTAGGAAAATATTGCCTCACACCTATATATTAGGAAAATATTTTGAGATTGAAGCATTTTACATCAAAAGTTACAAACAAATACATATTTTTTATTTTTTTGGAATTATTTTGAATTTTTACATCACAATAAAAAGAATTTGATAAATTAATTAATGATGAAATCACAATTTTACATTGTTTAAATTAAATTCAAAATCTACAATATATTCAAAATCTTCAAAAACCTACAAAACATCTAATCTCAATCACATAAATCTGCTATTCCATCCATCTTTTAAAAACTTTTTTACAATATTTTAAACAAAATTCATTAGAAAAAAGTAACCTACAAAAAGTAAAAAGATAGAACCTTCCTCTTTTCCTTCTGCCAAGCTCTTTTCCTTCTGCAAAGCCCAGTAATTAGGGCTGACAGTTTACAGGCTTACTTTTCCTTCTGCAAAGCCCAGTAATTAGGGCTGACAGTTTACAGGCTTACCATTCATAGAACATACAAAGTATGGAAGGTATTTCGAGAGTTTTCTGAGAAAAAAATTCTAGGTATATTACTTTGAATAGAGGAAGGCATCATTGGGATGGAGTGAATCAGGGCACCAGTAGAGGGGGACTTTAGGAAACAGGTCACCAAGAAATTAAGTTACAGGCCAACTGCGGAGGGAATTAAAGAAACGAGGGCACCAAGAAATTAGGTTACAGGTTGGTTGGGTGCAGGACTAGGTGAACCAACCATGATTTTGGTTAATTTGTTTAATCTTTTAACAGGCAGAGCCACCCCCACTTTTTCAACAGAAAAGGTAATATGAGTACATGCTAGTTGCAAGCATACTTCATACCCTACTCCCTTCTGGATTTGAACTTGTAACCTTTTAAGAGGAAACACATGTTCTTAACCATTAGACCCACTCAGACTGTATGGAAATCTGAAAAATTATCAAGAGTATAAATATGAAAAAAATTTCAACAATTAGATTTTTCACTAAAAAAAATTTCATATTTATATACTTAATGATTTTTCAGATTTCCCTCCTATCTTAAAACTCTTCATGATAATGCTATCTTAAAACTCTTCTTGATAATGGACCACATTTATTTGACAACAAACTTCAAATAAAAACCTGATGCAATGAATCCTAAAGAACTACACTAGTGACAAAAGTCTCAAAACATAAACCTATAAATTCATCTAAACCTGGGTACGAAATGAACCTTGAGATTTCCATGCTTGAAAATACATATATAGAATTAAGTCAATGCAGATTTTGGAAGTCCAGATATCCAATAGGCCTGTGCTAGTTAACGAACTCAACTGGGTATTGAACTTACCATCCCCAGAAAGACCAATCTGGGAACGCAATATCAAAAGAATCTTCGGTCCCGCAATAACGAAACAGCGGGGGAGGAGACTTGGCCGGATCCCTATAATCAGCTCGCTGGAAAACGGGCCTGTCGTCACAATTGAACATCAACTCCAAGTCCGGAACCATTTTGGGATAGAATTTCAGCAACTGCGCAATTCCCCAGATTGTAAGCAGATCTCTGGTTTGATAAGACTTTTGATAGGATTCCACATACATCCTGCCATTAACAATCGTCAGCCTGAAAAATGCAAATTTCTTTGCCTCTTCCACCATGTCCAACGTAATTCCAGTCTGAGCCCAAGGCTTCATGTCCCGGCGAATCCACTTGAAATAAAACGGGCACGACGCGGCTTCGTGATCATAACTTGGCTTCCTCAGAGCTT
>CBVK0102013549.1:0-17053 GCA_900067695.1 Picea abies
AACCATATTAGGACAATTAATTATCCCTAAGCATCTATTTAACCAAGGTTGTTACAACCTGTTGCTATTTTGATTGATTCAGGACCAAGTCATTGCTACATTGATCCTAATATAGTGGATAGATTACATTTGGATAAGAGTAAACTTGGAAAAGAAAGTTTGGTTCAGTTATCCACTGGAACCAAAAGAAGAATCCATGATATGGCCAAAATCTGTTCCATAAGTCTTAATGGCATGAATACTAGTATTGATCTAAATATCATACCATTGGGGTCTTATGATATTCTAATTGGAATGGATTGGTTGAAAAAATATCATGTTGTCCTAGATTGGCATAACAAGACATTTACATGTCTTGATGGAAATGGAAAACAAAGAACTATGAAAGGAGTTCTAAGACCCATCTCTATAAGGGAGATTTCATCCTTGCAGCTAAAAATATGTTTTAGGAAAGGATGTCAATTATATGCATCTCATGTGGAAGAGACAGATAATACAAACGGGCCAAGCCTCAAAGATTTTTCGGTACTATAGGAATTTGATGATGCATTCAAAGAAATACTCGGATTGCCACCAAGAAGGGAGATAGATTTCTCAATTGGTTTAGTGCTAAGAGCTGCCTCAGTGTCAAAAAAACCTTACAGAATGAGCACACCATAGTTAAAATAATTACAAATGTAGTTGGAGGAATTGTTGAGGAAAGGGTACATATGTCCAAGTGTTTCACCTTGGGGAGCACCCATACATTTGTCAAAAATAAGGATGGAACCATGAGGATGTGTATTGACTTCCGACAGTTGAACAAGTACACTATAAAGAACAAGTATCCTCTACCCCGAATTGATGACCTCTTTGATCAGATAAGAGGAGCAAAGATATTCTCAAAGATTGAACTGAGGGAAGGATACCATCAGATAAGAATCAAGGAAGAAGACATTCATAAGACAACCTTTAGGACTAGGTATGGGCATCATGAATTTGTAGTGGTGCCATTTGGACTGACCAATGCACCAACTATCTTCATGCGCTTAATGAATGGCATATTCAAAAATTATTTGGATAAGTTTGTCATAGTATTCCAGGATGACATACTTATCCATTATAAGTTTGAGGAGGAGCATGAACAACACTTAAGACTGGTGTTGCAAGTACTGAGAGAAATTTAGTTGTATGCCAAGTTGAGTAAGTGTTATTTTTATCAAAAGTAGATCCATTACTTGGGATACATTATTTTAGAGCAGGGCATAGCAGTATATCCAGAGAAGATCGAATCCATTAGAGGATGGCCAACACCCAGAAATGTGTCAAACGTCAGATATTTTATGGGATTAGTTGGCTACTACGGAAGGTTTATAGTAGGGTTCTCTAATATTTCTCATCCCATCACTTATTTGCAAAAGAAGGGAACTAAATTTGAATGGACACTCAAGTGTGAAAATAATTTTAATTTGTCGAAGGAATTACTTACTAGTGCACCTGTGTGAAAGATTGCTGACCTAAATGAAAGTTTTGTGGTATGTACAGACTCATGTAAGGAAGGACTTGGGGGAGTCCTCATGAAAAATGGACATGTCATTGGATATGAGTCCTGAAAGATTAAGGAATATGGGAGGAACTATGCCACCCACGACTTGGAACTTACTGCAATTGTTCACGCCTTGAGGATGTGGAGGAATTATCTCACGGGGAAGAAATTTGAATTAAGGACAGACCACATTGGCCTGAAGTATCTTTTTGAACGACCAACATTGAATTCCAGGCAAACAAGATGGCTGGAATTTTTAAGTGAATATGACTTTGATATCAAGCATATCAAGGGAAAGGAGAATAAAGTTGTCGATGCACTTCGTAGAAGAGCGCATACCATGGATGCTACTACTATTAGTATGCATCAGTCAGACTTGAAGAGCATAATTTTAGATGGTCTTGTTGTAGACCATCATTACCTATAGGTAAAGGAAAACTTATAGCAAGGAGATGTACAATAGAAAATAAAGGAGTATGAGATAAAGGAAGACAGATTACTCATGCATAAAAATAGAATCTATGTTCCTAGTTTTGGAGAACTGAGGAATTTGGTACTAAAGGAAATGCATGATGTTCCTTATGCTAGACATCTCGATTACTAGAAAATAATTACAGCAGTAAGAATCCAATTCTTTTGTTCGGTAATGAAGAAGGATGTTGTTGATTACATCACTCGATGTATGGAATTTCATAAGGTGAAGGTTGAGCATAGGCACCCAACGGGTTTGTTGTAGCCATTGCCAATTCTAGAGAAGAAATGGGAAGTGATCACCATGGATTTCATCATAGGATTACATAGAAGGAATAAGAAACATGATTCAATCATGGTGGTGGATGACAAATTAACAAATTTTGTGCCTGTGAAGACAACACATACAACAACTATTATTGCATAAATTTTCATGAAGGAAATTGCTAGGTTGCATGGGATACCTAGGTTAATCGTCTCAGATAGAGATACGAATTTTACCTCCAATTTCTGGAGGGGAGTTTTTAAAGGATTTGGCACAAATTTAAACTTTATCACAACATATAATCCCTAGACAGATGGGAAAACGAAGAGAGTTAACCAAATAATTGAAGACATGCTGAGAATGTATGTGATGGATAATCTATCTAAGTGGGAATATTACTTACACTTGGTTGAGTTTGCATATAATAATGGGTATCAAGCTTCACTGAGAATGAGCCCATTTGAAGCCTTGTATGGTAGGAAATGCAATACTCCAGTAAGCTGGGACAACCCAACAGATAGAGTGGTACTTGGGCCGAAGTTGCTCAAGGACATGGAAGACCAGGTGGTTAAGATCAAGAAGACTTTAAAGGTAGCTCAGGATAGAAATAAATTTTATGCAGACAAGAACATGACAACTAGAGAATTTAAAGTAGGGGAGCATGTACTTTTGAAAGTGAATCCCAAGAAAAGATCTTTGAAATTGAGTAGTTGTACAAAAATTGAAGCCAGATTATGTGGTCCATTTGAAATATTGGACAGAATAGGGTCAGTTGCATACATGCTTGCATTGCCTGATTCCATGAATGTGCATAATGTATTTCATGTATCTTTACTAAAGAAATATGTGCATGAACCTTGTTGGGCCCTTCATTTTTTGGATAAGGAATTGCACAATTTTGACTGAGCATGAGTTGCGAAAGCTTCAATAGAAGCTGGACAATAGAGAAAGAAAGAACAATAGAAAGTAGTTGCAAAAGTCAGTGCAAAGCCAACTAAGAAATAAATGGTTGCAACAGAACAAGGAAGCACACAAGCCGAAATAGAAGACACAACCCAACTATATATAGGGCTGAACATAACTGAAAAAGGGTTGGTTGTCACCATTGTTGTTGTTGTTGTCACCATTTTTGTTGTTGTTGTGGTTGGTCAGTTGACTACGATTTGGTTCTGAATTGATTGTTGAGTTATTGATTCAAGTTGAGTCTTGAGTCTGTAAGGTAATCGATTTATCAGTTTGAGAATTGGAGCTCTACGACATGAGTCTAGAGTCAAGAGTCTGTACAACACACTACTATGTAATTTTGAGTCTGTAATCAAAGAAAGATTCTGAAGATAATATGAAGAAGAACCTAAATTTTCAAATATGATGTATCTCTGTGTGTTTACTTTCTCATCACAATATTTCTTTATGGCATATAAGTTATATTTGATGTTTCTACATTTAAATGATTGGTCTCAACGTAAGTAGGTTCGATTCTTGCACATGTATGTTTCAGATCTGTTCATGTCTCTTGTGCAAGATTAGGAATGAGTTCTGAAGGTTCTATGGATACTCTTAAATATTTTCCCTACCCTTCCCTATCTATATATCTCAACAATGCTTTGGGTAAAACTTATTCTCTTCGGAGGAGATGAAAATGTCATCTCTCTAGACTACACGGTACCTTTTGTTGGTAACCTGAGAAGGACCCTGGTCTAATCAAACTTGCACCAACAAAATGGTTCCATTGCTAGGACCTACATTAAAAGGGAACCTGTAGGGAGAATGCTTCTATGGATCCATAGATCAGGTATTGATCGATGGTGGTAAATAAACTGTGATGCCTTCATATGGAGAGAAGTGGAACTGAGGTGAAAATTAGTGGGAAACACTCGTGAAACAATCTTTTACTCAGAAAGATCAAGCGACCAATACGAGACTTTCTGGGTTAAATTATCACAAGAATTTTTCCACTGGATAAAGAGGCTCCAAGAAGCTCCATAGTTCCAAGGAGAAGTCAAGAGGATTTGAGCATGGGACACTGAAAATCTAGTAGTACTTCAGAGGTTGGATTGTCCAGTCACACGAGCAATTGATTTCTGGGTTAGCACCACATTAGAAGAATATATCATCGAATTTGCAGCTGAGAACCACCAATATTACTCACGAGCAGAGGAGGTTTTCAAGAAAGACGCAAGGGGAATACTATTGAGATACATCCCCCTATGGATTGAGGTTTTCTTGATGGAGGAGGGGATGTTGACTATGTCCCCGATTGATATGGAAACATAAACACCCTCGCTTGGGGTAGGGCGAGGTGGGGTGAGAGTCATGGCATGAGAGAGGGGAAGGTTCTTTGACAAATGGGGGAGAAATAGAAAAAAATAGACTTGAGATATGATTGAGCCTTGAGGAGAGCCACCATATTTGAGAAGTGGTGTTGTGACAATATCAAGAAAGAAACAAGACAATCCAAGAAGTTGAGGAAAGAAGGCAAATCAATAAAAGTAGAGGAAAGACGGAGGGAATAATTGTAGAAGATGAGAAGACAAGAAAGACTAGCCAGTCAAAGGCTAAATGAGAGAGAAGCACAGAGAGAAAGAAGTCCCCAAGAGGTGGGACAAGAAGAAGAATGTGTAGACATAAGAAAGGAAGAAGTTGGCATGAATCTTGGAGAAGAAAGAGAAGATTCATTCCCGATAACAAGAGAGATCAGAAATTCGACCAAAGATATTGTCTCAGTGGAAGAAAATGAGACCCAATAGATAAAAGAAAATTGCCCCAAAGCTAGTGGCGCTAGCCCCAAATTACCCATACCCCAAGTGTATTCTATACAAGCAGTAAGTTCAATAATACCTTCTCATGCTAGTTTTGTTCCAGTAAAATTAATTAGTGAGTCACAACCAGGAAGTGCGAGTACATGGAGGATATTGGGATCCCCTGGTAGATTGCAAGAAGGACCGTTAGGATTCATATTCATAGGAACAACAAGCTCAACAATGGATTACCATGCGGGAGGTTCGATTGCTTGATAGCCATAATTTTGGGGTAAGGGAGATGAAGACGTTGAGAATCACTGGTTCTTGTGTGAAGCAATATGGAGATCTAGAGGGACTCTAGATGCGAATAATTTGGTCGAGTTCCAGACTACCTTGAGAGACTGTGCTCTCAAATGCACATGAAGATCATTGAGCTAGGAGTGCCAAGAAGACAAGGTCAAATGTTCACACTTGGCCAGGTATGGACAAGGTTCATAACATAATTCAAACTACCCCAGTCAGAACAACAGGCTCTATCTGAGTTGTGTGAGATGCAACAATGGGAAGGTGAATCAACCTGGGAATATAGACAGAAGTTTAAATATTCCATAAGGAGGTTGTCACATCCAATCCATGAAGAACATCAAAGGGTGTGGTACATTCAGGGGTTGTTTCCTCTGATTCAGATTTTGCCAATGTAATAATGGATAGCCATGATAATAGATGCCTTGGAACAATCGATGAAGATTGAAGCCATGGTGGGATACCCTGGGAGGCTTAGAGTGACCATACTCCCAATAGATGTGAATCTGGGGCAGCTAAAAGGGAATATATTGACACTTATGGAAAAGATTCGAGAGCTAACGATACCAAGACCAAGCACAGATTTGGTGCACCGGATGTTATACAGATGGTCATCTGGTGAATGAATGTCTGTGAATAAGGGGAATGGGACCTCCAAAGAATCTGATGGTAACCCCACCAAGACCCATGGGATAAGTTGCGCAAGTGTCGAAAAAATTAGCATTCCATAACCCCACCCTGGATCATGCTTTCCTAGGAGGCCAAGTAGCACCAACAGCTGAGTATTGTGAAATATGTCGAATCCATGGGCATGGGCCAACACAGTGCCCCATTATGCAGAAATACTCGACAGTACCAAACACATTAGACTATGATTTCTATGCATCTACCACACATACTACCAATCAATGTAGAGCGTTGGATGCACTTGCAGACAGGTTAGACCGAACAACATTCAAGGTGAATGAAAACCCTTAGGGACCAAGAAGAGGTCAAGGAGGTGGACCTAGAGGAGACTCCAGAGGAGGAAGAACTGGGGGAAGAGGGCCAAGAATATGTTATAAATGTGATGAGAAAGGTCACTTGGCTATAGACTGTCCTCATTCAAGGTGGCCATGGTGCTCTCACTGCAGAACCAACAAGCATGCAATTGAAGGCTACCCATAGTTAATTGCAAAATGGGAAGATAGATTACAAAAAAGAGGAACTAACCTCATCAGTTCATAAATCAAGAGGGTTACTAAGGGACATTTTCCCAATGTTAATATCATTACTTGCGGAGGAGAGAAGATAGGATCTGATGTTGATACTCTACCTCAGATCCAGAAAGAAGCACCTAGAAAAGACAGGTATGACCCTCTAAAACAAAAGATATTCTTTAAATTTTCCATAGAAATATTTCAAAAAATTCCTATCCCTGAGATGCAAGGGAAACCCCCACATCCTATTGTTTATCCTAAGATAGCGCAAGTTCCTACTTCACGAGCAACCTCAAAATGTAGTTGACCTTTGGTTTCAATTTTTCTCTGACATTTTGGGGAATGATCAACTAACAGAAAAGTTGCACAATGTGTTATACCTAGTTTTAGGGAACGTAGAACCTCTAGAGGCAATAATAAGGGCTAATATTCCTAAGAAGAGTAATTAGAAAGTGCAGCGAATAAGAGTACGAACCAGAAAAGAATTCAGACTAGTAGCCCAATTAGATGAATTTGAGATTAATGATGTCATGTTGGGCCTAGGGTCCCATGTGAACATTCTTCCTAAGAAGACCTAGGAAGCCTTATGGAAACCTAGGTTAAAATATTCCCCAATTTAGTTAAGAATGTCAAAACAATATTGTATCTTCCCCATAGGAATACTGGAGAATGTGGAAATAGATTTTGCAGGATTAAGAAAGTAGATGACTTTGAAGTCATTGAGATCATGGGATATAAGGACCCTTACCTTGCACTACTTGGCATTGATTGGGCATATGACAATTATGCAGAAATAGACTTAAAGAAAGACAACATGACCTTTGATGCTGAGGTAATCAAGGTAGTTCAACCTTTGGATCCATACGTAGGGCACATGTATACATAACCAATAGACAATAATATGGAGGGAGAAGACTTGGACCAATTGTACACCGTAATAGTAGGAACAAGAAACAATTATATAAATCCTACTGCTGATGGATCGGTAAATTGGAGAAGCATACAATTAGTAGATGAACATTCATAATTGGCCTTTGATAGTTGGAAACAAGGTTCACACGAAATATTATAAAGAATATGTGCAACCGTCAGAGCGACCAGATGGGTTGGGACCGAAGTTAGACAACACCCATTATATTATGGCACCTTAGATCTAGATAGTTTTATGCACATGGAAGAAAATGTAAGAGAAGATCAAAGAATCTTGGTACTAGATGTAGATTTTCAGAACAACCCTGCTAAATGGTGGGATAATCATAAATCCATACTCAGAACTTGGGACGACATGAAGCAATATATCAAGTATAGGTTCCAGAATAAGGAGCAGATGGAATTAGAGATGCAGACAGATCTCCAAGTTGCACAACTGTTCAATAGAGAATTAGATCCTAGAATACATATTGAATAGTGTGCGACATAGTGGAAAGTTGAGGGAATACCCTCTCACTTCTGGGTTCAGTTATTTCCCCACTCCCTAGGTCCAATCTCAAAATCTTGGCCTATACATGAGGAAACCAGAAGATAGGCCAGCGACTGGTAAGAACTGGCAACTGAATTTTCCAAGGACTTCTCATTTACAAGGAAGTACCTTGAGATTGAAGTCGTCTTGCAAAATATTAAAGAATTTATTTTCACAGATAATGGTAATCAGAAATCAAACTTAGTGGTATGTGCCAAACATAACCAAAAAATTCAGAATAATATCCACTTGCCTTCACCTAAGAAACCTATATAAGGCTATCAGATTAACAGAGATTCAAAAATCCTAGAGGACTTAGGGGAATTAAGGAACCTAGCCATCAAAGAGATAGAGGGGAGTAGATAAATTCAAAACACCATACCCAGCCAGACGGATAGTTCCTACATTCACCCATTAAAATTGCACAAAATCAATATAGGGACCATAGAGCAACCCAGGATAGCTATGGTGGGAGACTACTGGGATGAGAAAACAAGTCAAGAAATATAGAGTTTGCTGCGAGAATATGAGGATTTGTTCCCAAATAATTTTTCAAAGTTAAAAGGGATCAAAGGAGTTATGGGAAGAAATGAAGATTGAATTGAAACTAGAATCCAATCCTGTCAGACATAGACCATACCATATTAACCCTAGAGTAAAAGAGAAGGTTAAGAAGGATATTGATAAGATGTTGGAAGTAGGACTCATTCTTGCAGTAGAAGAAGCGGAGTGGGTTAGCTTGATAGTTATTCAAAGCAAGAAAGGCACATAGGATATTATAGTATCTGTAGACTACATAAGTCTCAACTCTACCTATGTGCATGATCCTTTCCCAACACCCTTTACAAACAAGGTGCTAGAACAGGTTACAGGGAAGGAAGCATACTCATTCACAGATAGATTTTCAGGATACCACCAAGTCAAGATCGCTGAAGAGGACAAAAGGGAGACCACTTTCATAACATAATGGGGATCCTTCGCATACATTGTGATGCCATTTGGCTTAAAGAACACCCCTTCGTTTTTCTCGAGGATTGTGATAGCATATTTTAGAGAGTTCATTCACAAATTTATAGAATTCTATATGGATGATTGGAAAATATATAGCCTACTCAAGGAACATGTAGCATTGTTATGGCTAATGTTTGACAGATGCAAAGAGTTGTAAATCTCATTAAATATCAGAAAGTGTATATTCTCTGTACCACATGGGAATTTGTTGGGCCACATAGTTTATCGAGAAGGAGTATTAGTAGACCCAACCAAAGTTTTGGTCATTGTGAATATGCCTCCACCCAAGAGTGCTAAACAATTGTGCTCTACGTTGGGACACACAAGTTACTATCGCAGGTTCATCCAAAGATATGCCAACATTACTGCACCTCTGGAAAAACTAATGAAAAAGGCTGAAACATTCTAGTGGACCCCAGAATGTGATAAAGAATTCAAGATACTTAAGGAGAAACTCATCACAATACCCATCCTGATATTCCCAAACTGGGAGAAGGAATTTCACGTCCATGTAGATGCTTCGGGAATTGCCTTGGGAGCTATCTTAACGCAACCTAGTGATGAAGCTATGTATCATCCTATCTATTTTTCAATTCAGAAGTTGTCGCAAGAAGAACACAACTACACAATGACAGAAAGAGAGGGTTTAGCCATGATTTATGCTTTGCAGAAATTTAGACATTATTTGTTAGGGTCTCATTTCAAATTCTTTACTCATCACTATGCATTGAAATATCTAGTTAAAAAACCTATGTTGGAAGGGAGAATTTGTAGATGGTTATTGTTATTTCAGGAATTTTCCTTTGAAGTTATCATCAAGCCGGGAATATGAAACGTAGGACCTGATCACCTATCCATGTTAGAGTCAAGGGAAAGTGGTGGAGTAGTAGATGATCATCTCCCAAACGCAAACTTGCTCAGGATTGAGGCCATACCGGAGTACCTAGAGGACATAACAGTCTTCCTAAGTACAAGGGCCTATCCAAAAACATATTCCACAACCCAGAAATGCCACATGGTTGTTAGAGTAGCAGATTACCAGTTGATTGTTGGACAATTGTATAAACTAGGACTAGACAACATCCTTAGACGATGTGTCTTAGATCATGAAAGACAATATATACTCTAGGAATGCCACAATGGAGTTGTGGGAGACCACTTAGGAGGAAAGGACACTACACAGAAAGTTCTACAGGCAAGACTTTGGTGGGAAATACTTTTCAAGGATGCAAAAGTATATGCTAGATCGTGAGATGTTTGTCAATGAGTGAGTAAGCCATCATGCCGAGACGACTTACCACTGCAACCAGTTAGAGCTCTACAAACATTTGAGAAATGGGCAGTTGACTTCATTGGACCAATCAACCCTATCGCCAAGCATTCAAAGGTTACGTACATCATTACCGCAACTGACTACCTTACCCATTGGGAAGAAGCAACAACTGTACAAGATTGTTCGATAGATACTGCTTCCAGGTTCATTTTCGAGAATATCATCACTCAGTTCGGATGTTCCAAGAGCCTAACCATTGATCAAGGAGCTCATTTCATTAGTAGAACTATAGAAACACTTACAACAAAATTGATGATTCAACATCACAAGAGAAGTCCCTACCACCCAGATTCCAATGGAACAATTGGAGCCTTCAACAAGATTTTGGAAATGGGGTTGACAAAGGTATATTGCACAAAATGGGAGGACTAGGATGATAGAGTTTTAGGCTTACTATGGGCGTATATGACAACCACAAAGAAACTCCACAAGTACACATTGTTCCAGTTATTTTATGGGAAAGAGGCAGTGGTGCCTGTAGAGTTCATCACTCCAAGTTTTCATATTGCATAAGTCACACATATGTCAGAAGAGGAATCAAATGCACAGAGACTTATGGAATTAAAAGAACTCGAGGAGACAATATTTCTAGCAGACTTCCATCAGTCGGTTGAAAAAGAAAGACAAAAATCTTGGCATGATAGGGACATTAAGACCAAGGTATTCACGTAAGTAGACAAGGAACTACTCTACGATAGTCAGCACCAGAAGCATCCTAGCAAGATGCGCATGCACTGGTTGGGACCATTCATAGTTGTGGAGATCCGACCTTCATGAGCAGTCAGATTTGAAAAATTGGATGGTGTGTTTCATCCAGGATGGGTGAATGGTGCTCACCTGAAGCCCTACAGGCTACCTGTCTCAAAACTGAGAAATACAGACTATCTCTCTAGTTTGAAGAAGCTTGTACAATAGTTACACTTGAGTTTTCTGAAATTTTTTTAAATTTAGTTAATAAAGTCGATGTGCACAGTGTTGTGCCATGACACATAGTTCATTTTATGTTTAAGTGTTGTTTGATACATAACTAATGACTCAGTAGTGTAGGATCTGAAGAATAAGAGAATCCATTAATGACAGTCATTAATGTGAAGGGGACAACCTTTGTGGTCGAAGGGACGATGAATATGAATATGATCTGATTCCATGTGCGACATGAACCCAGTCTAGTCACTATCTTTATTTCCATTTCGGTACCGCTTCTAAGGTCAGTTAGACCATAAATCCGTGTTATGCTAAGATGCCATCGAAGTTTGCATCGGAATACCCACCCATCAAACATAAAGGTCTGAAATCGGCCACGTCCCTATCCCACTCACGCAAGTAAGTAAATGCCAGAATCACCCAATAGGATTTACCCTGTTAAAACGGTCTCGTCAGACAACTTAGATCCATTTGCGTCCATAAGGTCATGATGAACAACATTTATTACTAAACTTTCCCTTGAAGCCAAGTATAAGGCCCTGAGAACTTGCCCGAGAATGCATCGTTTCCAGTCGATGTAGCTCGATCAGTGAGAGAAAGTGGAGCAAGGACTCCCAGAAATAACCCAAGAGTCAAATAACCCAAGAGTCACCCAAGCCAATATCGAAATCTTCTGGTCCAGACCCCAAAGTTCCAAAGTAGAGCATGAAGTTGAATGTAGAGCATGGTCTGAATCCAGACATCCAGGAACAATAGTCTGAGCCTTCAACACAAGGAAAATATGCCCAAACTGAAGAGGAGTTACATGCCCAAAGAAAGCATCGAATCCCCTCACTGGCCAAGGGAGAGGATGTATAAGAAACCACAATGCAGGAAGCATAAGCAAAAAAAGAGAAGAAGATACCAGATGCTCACAAAGAACTAGAATTAATAGCCAGGAAGAGCATGAAATCTGTGCGTGAACAAATGGAGTGGGTTCTCCAGGACCCTCGGCAATGCACAAAACTGATGCAACTTTGCATAGCCAGAACAACGATTCTGACTCTTTTTCTCGCAATGCTAAGGTTGAGGATTGCGACAGGACCACCCACAGAGGAGAAGGTAGAGACCCACTTGGAACATTCAATGGCCAATGGACTTCCACTATAGACACGAGCCCCTAGAGACACAACAACTTCATCCACTGATCTCATACAGTGGCCAATGAAACACTTATTTGGACTGTTCAGAGCATCAATTGATCAATTAGAGAAGAGGGTCTAGGAGGCCGAAAGATTCACCGAGGTTTCAAGGAAGGAAAAGTTTGTCATGCAAACATGCATGATGCAGGAAGTGCATGAAAAAATCCAAGTTCAGTGCAAACTGGAAAGAGTGCAGGAAAGACTTGTTGAAGCCTAGCTAGAGATTCAGAAGGTTGCACCCAAAGTACCCGAAGTCAGTGATGCAGGGAACCTAGAACACCAGATTGAATTGCTACAAGGAGCATGGACACAACTTGCCACTCAAGCTAAGAAGTTGAAAGAACAATTACAACAGACCCAACAAGAGGCAGACCAACAACCTCAGAAGCTGCAAGATCATATGCAGATGATTTTACTGCAAGGTAACAATGCTCGAGCAACATTGCATAAGAACACAAAAAAATGCACAAAGAGTTTTAAGGAAGTCAATGATTGGATGGGCATCATAGCTCGATGAAACCAAGTCTTCGACGAGGTGCACACAAAGATCCAGGTGATGAATGAGGAAGTTGCAACCATAATGGATCTGATGGAGCAATAGTAGAAGTTTGACCAAATCCAACAAGAGGACAATGAGTTGAATGCCCTCTTTGAGGCACAGTCCGTAGAAAAGAAAGAGCTGTGCGACTTCCAAATTGTCATTCATGTAGTGTATATGCGGATGCATCAAGTTGACACAACTGCATATTCTGAGTGGAACTTTTTGGTCGCATCCAAGAAAAATGCAGATAGTAAATAAGTGACCCAACAGTTTATTGCAAAGGCATCACTCCTCGCCAGGAAATGGCAGGATATAGTGGGAAAATTTCAAGGAGTGAAACAACAATCCTTAGAGTTGGTACTAGAGTTGGGCCCTTCATTTGAAGAGGTAAAAGAAAAGAAAGCAAAAACAAAAGAGCCCAAGGAAGAATAAAATAAGGACAAGGGAAAACAACAGATGCTCCTAGAATATGTGAAAGAACCAAACACTTGACTTGAGGGTGAGTCAAGGATTGTGGTCGGAGCCTATTGGGTCCTTCGATTTTGGGATAAGTAATTGCACAAGTTTGACTGAGCACAAGTTGCACAAGATTCAACAGAAGGTGGAAAGCATAGAAAGAAAGAGAAATAGAATGAAGTTGTGAAATTCAATGCAATGCCAACTAAGAAACAAATGGTTGCAACATAACAAGGAAGCGTGAAAGATGAAATAAAATACACAACCCAACTATATATAGGTCTGAACATAACTGAAAAAGGGTTGGTTATTGCCATTGTTGTTTTTTTTTGTCGCCATTGTTTTTGTTGTTGTTGCTATTGTTGTTGTGGTTGGTCAGTTGACTACGAGTTGGTTCAGAGTTGATTGTTGGGAGATTGAGTCAAGTCGAGTCTTGAGTCTGTAATGTAATTGATCTATCATTTTGAGAATTGGAGCTCTGCGACATGAGTCTAGAGTCAAGAGTCTGTACAATGCACTACTGTGTAATTCTGAGTCTATAATCAAATAAATATTTTGAAGATAATGCGAAGAAGGACCTAAATTTTCAAATATGATGTATCTCTGTGTGTTTAATTTTGCATTACAGTATTTCTTTATGGCATAGAAGTTCTATTTGATGTTTCTACATTTAAATGCTTGGTCGCAACATAAGTAGGTTCGATTCTTGCACATGTATGTTTCATATATGTTCATGTCTCTTGCACAAGATCAAGAATGAGTCATGAAGGCTCTATGGATCCTCTTATGTATTTTCCCTACCCTTCCCTATCTATCTATCTCAACAATGCTTTGGGTGAGATTTCTTCTCTTCGAAGGAGATGAAAATGCCAGCGCTCTAGACTACATGGTACCTTTTTTTGGTAACCTGAGAAGGACCCTGGTCTGATCAAACTTGCGCCAACAACCTTAACTATGTTATTGATTGGCATCTAATTTAGGTAGAGACGGAGGGAGATTTTCAGGTTCAACTAGTGCAAGTATTGGACAAAAAAGTCAAAATGCTCTGGAATCAAGTTATAGAGTTGTTAAAAGTTTAGTGGGCTTGCTACGGTTCTAAAGATGCTACCTAGGGGAATGAAGATGCCATGCAGGAAGAGTACCCATAGCTTTTTGAATAAATTTGATATTTTGTTCTCTATTTTGTATATGCACCGAGGACAGTGCCAAAATAAGGGGGAGGGGATGTAACACCCCAGGTTTTGGACCCCCATTTTAAATAATGTATTATTACAATGCTGAGAGGCTAGTGTGCCCAAGACATGTAATGTTTTTTATCATTATTAATAATAAATACATCGTTGTCTGCTAGACAAACAAGGACTAGAGTTATAGGGGGATATAATTCCACAAGAGAGGGGGCTTGAGGGGCTAAGTGCTCATTCCTATGTTAATTACCCTTTTTTCCTAAGGGAGGGGATCATTTACGTGAGATTCTTAGGGAAGGTCAGGAGGTTCTTGATTTCCCCACGAGTTTACTTAAACTCGCCTTGGGCCTGATGGGGGGGTTCAATTGATGGCTTGTTCGATGATTCCTGTACATTCATTCATTTTCCCTCACACGCTTTCATGCACCCATTTACCCATTCATTGATCCATCCTCCTTCGCGTCTTGGCTTGGGAAAGGGAACCAAACTACCGAAGAATTATCCACAAGATAGTTGGCTGTAGTGGTCACTGGTGTGATCCAACTGTGAATTGAGGCCTACATGTCTAAGATACATTAGTCTGTGTCCAACATTGCTCAGAACTACAAGTCCTAAGAGTTCCAGCATTGAGATTTTGGACCAGTTGCACTAGATCCCTAATAAGGAGAAGGACTTCTTGAGGGACTGCATGGTACAGAAGGGTGGAGGTCTGCTCTCTTGGGTGGTGCAAGATGGGTAGAAGAGAGATGGGTACTTGGATTGCCGTGAGAGTTGGTAATCCTATGAGAGCTTGGGTGTTGAATAGTTTGGGAAGCCAAGTAACAATCTGGAACCATCCTTATGGATTCATAGCCCTAGCTCGGGGGTGATGCTGTTGTTGAGCTTTGGAATAGTAGTGTCTACGATTGGGTGGAACATCCTTGGTCTGCAGCCAGTTGGTGTCATCTTTCATATAGATAAGTGCTCTCTATTATGGTATCATTTACATGTATATGAATGTATTTCTGCTGTGTATTTAATTATCATTTAATTGAATCTTTAGACTATGCATGATTTCTGACTACTGTTGTGCATGTCGTTAAAGTCTTTTCTTTTATGCATCTCTTTTCTTTTAAAAGGTATCGCTAAGAGAAAGAATCCCAAGGGCGGGCTTGCAGGTAGCGTACCCCAACCTATGGGTGGCTGGGTATGTTCCATGGATTTGTAACTCTCTTCAGTTATTGTTGATAAACCCAAGGACTGTAGTCCATAATAAAAATAAAACTGTACATACATATTGTGTTTTTTGTGTTCCTTGTGGCAATGACTTGTTGATGATATATGTTGTTGTTATCTGTTGTTGATATATGTTCATTATAAATGACAATAATGAATAATGGGTAAATTGTGATTACTAACTAAGGAGTTTTATGAAGGAAAGATCAAAAGTATCCATATATTGATTCACACCCCCCCCCTCTCTAGTGTGGTCAGTGTGTCCAACAACTATTGCATAGATACCTTAAAGTAGATATGAATAATTTTGATGGTTCTAACCCAACTAGGTGGGTTACCAAAATATAAAACTACTTCTCCTTCGAAGGTATTATTGATGACCTAATGAATCTTAGAGTAAGTGTTTTACACTTGGATATGGGATTTTGGCAATGTTTTAAATGCCATAATAAATCATGTGGGGATTACATTTCCTAGACCCAGTTTGTTAAAGCCATCTATGACCTCTTTGAAATAGACACTTATTATTTGAGAATGTTGGCCAAATTATGACACATTAACATAGTGGAATATTTTATGGTATCCTTTGATAAATTGGCCATCAGGGAAGAGAGAATGATCAATAATTTTTTCAAAGAATTTTTTATCAATCGTATAAAGGAAGTGATTGAAGAATAGGTATTGATGTCTTTCCTACATACTTGGTTGGAGGTGTCTAATGAGATAGAGAATCCCATGTTACAGAGAATGCTCAAACTGAAAGATGCATACATACATGAATACATATATTTACACACACACACACACACATATTGCATAGTTTCTAGAAAGTGGGAATGTTAGGAATGTGGATACGACTGTTTGGCTAGAAATTTTCCCCAAATTTGCAATAAACGTCAAATTGGGAGCATTTTGGAAGGCTCACACTTCAAAGCATCTTTCTTAACGATGGGGGGTTAAATACTCAAGTTTCTCAAGGTTCGTCTAGAGTTGACCAAAAAAATCCCCAGGGCATCAACATATCAATCCTCAGCCAAAGACTGAATAAGGTCTCGCTCGAGACTCCCTGAGGATCGTAGAGACCATCTAGTCTTGTGTAAATTGTGATGAAGGAGATGATTCAAGAACATGTATTGATGTATTTCCTAGGTACATGGTTAGAGGTGTCTAGTGAGATAGAGAATCCCATGTTATGGAGAATGGTCAAACTAATATATATATATATATATATATATATATATA
>CBVK0102013552.1:0-13237 GCA_900067695.1 Picea abies
ATGGGTCTGCAGCGCGTCCCCTCCTGTTCTCTGCCACATGGACTCCACTAACACCCCATCCGGGGAATTGAGAATGTTCTAATTATTCGTTTTAGTATTTTAAGGTTTTTTCATAACTACTATTTTATTATTTTATAAAAAAAAATTTCTATTCTCAAATGTGCAATTTTATCATTTTTCCTTTATAAACTTTATCTTAACACTCGTTTCTAATACCATAAGTTGCATTTGAAAACTTTTCAAAGAGTTCATATGGGAGAAAACACATAACCTCTTAAGAGAAAACACATGTTCTTAATCATTAAACCAACTCAAACTATATAAGTTATTAGTTTAAGACATAAATATTTGATAAATATTTCTCTTACCAAATTATAAATGATGGATTTAAAACATATAATATTTTTTATTTTTTTAAACTATATCATTTTTTAAGGTAACAAAACTTATTATACTTATAAATGATTAATTTAAAACATAATATATATATATATATATATATATATATATATATATATAACACATTATTATTATTATTATTATTATTATTATATGAAATAAAATTAAGATTGTTAATATAAAAGATTTTAGATACTATTATTATAAAATGAATAAGTTATATAAATAAGGTGAATAGTTCTATTACTATTCACTTTATTTATACTAACTTATAAATTTTATTTATTCATGCGAAAGGGTTAAGTATTATTCATTTAATGTTTGTAGATGATGTGATATTGCTTGGGATTGGTT
The DNA here is from genome assembly GCA_900067695.1 of Picea abies. Lineage (NCBI taxonomy): Eukaryota > Viridiplantae > Streptophyta > Pinopsida > Pinales > Pinaceae > Picea > Picea abies. Next base: position 754 of record CBVK0102013552.1, read on the forward strand.
TTATTTTTGAGTGGAAAGTTTACAAGGAGGTTTTGGAGTTATTTTGCAAGGTTGCAGGGATAACTTTCAACTCTCAAAACTCTTTGTTTTTAAAAGTTGGGTGGGATGTTGAAGAGCTTAATTTGTTAAAGGGGCTTTTTCCTTTTGAAGTTAAATCCTTAGATGTAGGTTTTAAGTACCTAGGGTTTTACATTAAACCAAATTGTTACACTAGAGTAGATTGGCTTTGGCTAGAGAAAAAATTTGAAAAGAGGATTCTGTGTTGGAGTCATAGGTGGCTTACTCTGGGAGGAAGAGTCATACTTGTAAAAGCAATTTTTGAAAGTATATCTGTGTACTAGCTCTCATTGGTTAATATTCTCAAAAGTGTATTAAATAGTAATAAAAGAAGGATGTTTATCTTTCAGTGGATTGGTAAAAAAGAAAAGGAAGGAATGCATTTAATTAACTGGAAAACGCTTGCAAAACTTAAAAAGGATGGTGGATGGAGTATCAAAAAAATATTTATCTTTGGACAAGCATTGGCTAAATTTTTTTTATGGAGATGTCTTATGATACCTAGACTTTGGCATGAGGTGATAATGAAAAAATATCTTAAAAAGAAAAATGTTGAGGAGTGGTTCAGGTAGTGAATAAAAAACTGGAATGGTACTTCAAATATTTGGAGAGCTCTTACCTCTTCTTTAAATATAATTTTTGATTGGTTGGTGTGGAATTCTAGGAGTGGGAGAGACATCATAATTAGTGCTGACCGTATGGTTGGGTCTCACTCTTTCTATAAATTTTCTGAGAATCTTATACTTCTGTTAAAGGAGCAAGGGGTTGAATGTCTTGCTCATGTAGTGACAAATGTTTAGGAAGGTTTTAACTTTACAAGGTGGAAAAGGATGAATCATTAGGACTCAAAGGAGTTATAAAAGATGAATGAAAAAACTATACAAGAGGTTTGGTAAGTGTTGGAATTGATCTAAATGATGAGAAATATAGGTTATTGTGGTCTTGGGATACCAAAAACGGTCAAGTTAATGCCAAACAAGCATATAAAATACAAGTGATGGAGGGTAGGGAAGAAGAACCAAAATTTTGGTACTCAGAGATTTGGGAGTGGCAATTACCATTAAAAGTTAAACTTTTTGTCTAGATATTGTTGGAACAAAGAATGCTTACTTGGGATAACAAGAACTAGTCTGGCCCAAGTACTACTCTATCTTCTGGGTTGTCTCAAATCACTGGAGTATTTCATTTTATACCATACAAATATTCAATGAAGTTTGGGCTCATATTAAATGAATCTTGATACCCATTATTATACAAAAACTCGACCAAATGCAAGTAATCTTCCCACTTAGATGGTTTATCCATCACATACATTCTCAAAATGTCTTCAATTACTTGGTTGACTTTCTATCCATCACATACATTCTCAAAATGTCTTCAATTACTTGGTTGACTTTCTTTGTCTACCCATATGACCATGGATTGTATGTTGTGCTAAAGTTCATATTTTTACCAAATGATTTAAATAATCCTCTCCAAAAATTTGAAGTAAACTTTGTATCTCTGTCTAAGACAATTGCCTTAGGTATCTCATGCAACCTAGCATATTCCATCATGTAAATTTCTGCAATATTATCTATTGTATGAGTCATTTTCATAGGAACAAAATGAGAAACCTTTGTCACTTTATCCACAACTACCATTATGGAATCATGTTTCCTTGTTGTTCTAAGCAACTTAATTATAAAATCAATGGCTACAAATTCCCATTTATTCTCTAGAATTGGTAATGGTTGAAGCAACCCCAGTGGATGTCTATACTCAACTTTCACTCTTTGACATTCCATACATCTCGAAATGTAATCAACAACATCTTTCTTCATTCCTAGACAAAATAATTTCCTTCTTACTATTGAAATTGTTTTCTAGTAACCAGGATCATGTTTGACATATGGAACATTATGCATTTCTCTTAATACCAAATTCCGAAGTTCTCTAGAACTGGGAACATAAACTCTATTCTTATGCATAAGTAGTCCTCCTTCATCTCATACTCTTTAATTTTATATTGTACATTTTCTTACTGTAAACTTTCTTTTACCTATAGGTAATGCTGATCTGTAACAACAACATATAAAATTATTCTCTTTAAATCTGAATGATGCATACTAATGGATGTAGAATGCCTTAGATGTATCCTCCCGCTGAGTGCATCATAAAATTTATTTTATTTTCCTTTGAAATGGTTGATGTCAAATTCATACTCAATTAAAAATTCTAGCGATATTATATGTCCAACATTCAAAGTTGGTTGCTCAAAAAGATATCTCAGACCACTATGGTCTATCCTTAGTTCAAATATCTTTCCCATGAGATAATTCCTCCACATATTCAATGCATGAAATACAGAAGCAAGCTCCAAATCATGTATTGAATAATTCCTCTCATGTTATTTAAGCTTTCCAGACTCATAAGTAATGACACATCCATTTTGAGTGAGGAATCCACCAAGTCCTTCCTTGCATGCATTTGTACATACCACAAAATTCTCATTTGGATCAACAGTATTTAAAATAGGTGCACTAGTAAGCAATTCTATAAACAAATTAAAATTATCTTGATGCAGGAGCATCCTTCCTTCAAAATCAAACAAATTTTATTAGACCTAGGGGGGTCTTTGCTGAAAAGTAAACAAGAAATTTGTGTCTAATTTATTTTTCCCTCAAATAAATTGGACAAAAAATATTAATCTATTATCTCATAATTAATTGAAAATAGTTAACTGAAATGGAAAATTAGTTAGCTATAAGAAATTCGAGTTCAAAGGTTGACTAGTGGGACATGGAAGTCGAATTAGCTATAACTAAGTGACTTGAAGTTGTAAAAGAGTTATAAGTGTAGTTATGTGAGTTGAGAAGTAGTTTAACTCAGTTAAGTGAGTTAAGCTCAATTGTACTAGTTGTAACTGTACTTACACTAGTGAGAGTTCAGTGAGTTAATTATTAATTAATTCACAATCAATGATCTCACATGCAACTGAATATCTATCACTATTAACTACATGCATGCGAGATCCAGCGGAGACCCAGTTGAGATAACAGGTGAAAGGGATAGTTTGGATATCAGTTGTGATTTGAGTGAAGTGAACTCATGCAATCACACACACAGTGGATGTGCCCATGAGAAATGCATAGCATAGGCAAGAGGCGTTTGAATCACTTGTAGGTTTTTCCATTGTAGGGATTGCGCAGAGGACGCAGGCTATCTGGATGCAGAGAATTGGCACATGTATTTGCTAATTTTTGTATGACAGTGTGAGACGATTGTATTGTACTGAGATCTCTTGGATTAGAGTTTGCTTTCCTGGTAAAACATACATGTTATGTGTGATTGATCTTTCTTCTTGATATTGCAATTGGCAATCGTGTTTTAAATTTTGCAAGAATATTTGTAGAAGCGATTATGTATTTAACAGTGGCATATAATTGTTAGATCAAGAGAATCCAAGAAATACATAATTTGTATTAAAATTTCTATAGTCTTTGGATTACCCAAGGAGTGGGTTCCCTATGCTTGAATCAATGCAATTTCTTATGTTTGATTGATTTCTAGAGGGATTGCATAGGATGAGGTTTATTGAATTGAGAATGTAATCAAATCTATCTTTGTGAACATATTTCGAGAGAATGAAATAGTTAGAGAGATATTAGGATAATTATAGATCTCATGAGGATTTTTTGGATCTTAGAAGATCCTAGAGGTTAATTTAGTGAATGGTTGTTATATTCCGAACAAATTGAGTTCATAAACCATGTGTTAAATTTGTAATCTTACGGGGATGAGGGGGTGGCCAATTGAATAGGAAATTAGGTTAGAGAGTGAGAAAGGTCCTTAGAGTAAAGAGGCCTATTGTATTTTGGATGTAAAATATGTGTATGATGGAATAGTAAAATCACTCTATTTTGAGTGGTTCTGGAATTAATTTTTTGGACCTTTGTGTATGGTTGGGTGTGTGAAATCTCTGCAATATTGAGTATTTGCATGTTCTAACCTCAGAACAATGAGAAATCCCTCTTATTATGCATGTGAAGGTTCCAAAATTGTAACATAGTGTTTGGTGTAGGTCATATCAAAATAGACCATTGATCATCGGAGAGATCGATGTATCTAAGGCAAGAATTGGCCGATTGAGTTCATGGTTGAGCTCATAGCAAGATCATGGGAGAAAAGACTTAGATTTTATCCATACATAGGTGAATTAAAGGTCAAAACCCTTCAGAGTAAAGCTCAAAACCCTTTTGCAGGTGTAGAAGAACAACATCCATCAAATCTAGATAAAGAATAAATCATGATTGCAGATTTATTTGGATGAAGATTTGTGTGTTAAATACGAATGATAGAGATTAGATATCATATCTATATTGGTGACATAGAGTGATCTTGAGTTCAAAGCCTGAATAAATGGTGGAGATAGTGTTTTAGAGTCATAGATTTAGAGTGAAAAGTGGGAGGATACTCCGATGAAGAGTTCTGATCTAAGATGTACATCAATTAGAGGGAAGAAGAAATCAACGACTATGGTTGTGTTTAGGAGTTTTTTTTTGGAGTCAAAGTCTGAAGAATGCCCATTGAGGGAAGAGTGATGGATCTCTAAGAACATTTCTAAATGATCCAGAGGATAAATCTAGAGAAGGCATATGTTCATGTTTGAACGATTCATACTTATTAACCAACGATCCAGATTGGTGAAGGATGATCCGATAGATGGTTAGGATGGATTTATAGTGACCCTGGTCAAGGGTTAAGGAGAGGACACATGTCTATATCCCATTTTTTGTCGGAGTAGGACCATTAGAGTCAAGCAATTGGAGTAACTCCGATAGAAGGAAAATCATGAATGGTGGATATCCGTTGGGGATGATACAAATCAATGTTGAGGGAGCAATGCATGGTGACAATTGATTGGTGTTCAGAATAGATTTATTGGATTCCTACAATGAAGTTAAGTCTGTAAGAGTGACATTGATAGATGATTGAGATATATTCATATTTTAGTGGATCGATGACTCAGAAAGAGATACATGGTAGGTCACCAAAGTAACACATGGAAGCTGACACGGAACCGAACGTGGCATCAATGAATGAGAAGTGGACACATGGTAGTGATGTTGGTGAATATCAAGGTGACACATGGAAGGCATGTGCCAGGTGTAATAGAAGTAAGACAGTGTTTCGTGAGCATAGATATTGGAATAGATCGATGGTTGAAAAATCATAGTGTTTCATAGTCCGAGGAAAATGTGAAAGACTGTCAGAGCGTGAGTTTTAGAATGGATTAATACATGCACAATGAACTATTCCAAAATAGGATGTCCAAGGTTAGATCTTGAGTGTCCATCAACAAGAGGAATCAACGATTGAGGTTGATCGCAGACTTAAATTTTCCATAGCCTAATTCATTTCAATGTGTAATCAAGAGCATCCATTTGAAGGTGACCAACAATGAGGATTCGAAGCTAAAGCACCTCGACAAGAGATCAAGATTGTCCATCCTGTGATGATTAATGTTGGAGGTTGAAAGTTGAAGAAGCCCGATGGTCTATGGCGATGAGGTTAGCACATGGCACATGTAAGGGTCACATGAAGTAAGCACCCAAATAATACATTCTTAAGAGGACAACCACCAAGAATATAACTCTCAGTCGTGACTATTGGTCATGAGGGAAGAAAGAGATGTTAGCTCTTCGAAACTAAGTGCTAAGGGAATGTGTGTTAACAAAGTTATTCTAAAACTATGTTCAAAGGAAATTTGGGATTGTGCAATTGATTTAAATGCAACTCAAGTCTATAACAACAACATAATTTAGTTTATAATTCTACACCTATGGGAGCCATAGGTCAGGATGTCATCATTTTTGGTATTAGAGTGTGGTTTTTCTATGAATAGAAAGGGAAAATATGTAGATTCAAATTTGTAGAAGGGAGCATGTGAATATTTTTGTAGACAGGAAGAAAGAGGAATTGGATATATAATTCCTTGGTGGATTAATACAGGTATTGATCATATATTTTTATGATAATAACTATGGTAAAGATATAATTTTTGAATGTAGGTAGCAAAGAAGGATATAGTAGAAACCAACTACCAAATGAGCTATGGTAGAGGAAGAAGAGAGAAATTGGTGCTCTCAAGCGGAGGATAATCATGTGGTAGAACCTTGCAACAAAGGATGTTGTAGATACTTCTAGCTGAAGATTGGAAGTAAGGAGGAAACCAATTGTAGAATGATGATTTGTGTATGTATGCAAGATTTACAGGTCACAGAGATAGGAAACCAATTGTAGCTATCCTAAAGGAAGAATTGCTTCATGAAGGCATGCGAAAGGGATAGATTCTGAGTTCTATCATGTCAAAGGAAGAGTCAATATTGTCTCTTGAAAATTTTGAATGAGGAAGTCATGCATATTCAAAGGATGCAGATGGTGGAGATGCAAAGAGGATGAATAGTTGGCTTGGAAATACTTTAGAGGATGAAGTATATATATTCTTGGAAAAATCTATGCAAGGATACAATGAGGAAAGTATGGAGATTGATAATGTGGATATGACAGTGGAAGATGATGATCATTTGTACATGACAATGAAGAAAGGTATAATTTTTTTACAACTAACCTGTCATTTTAGTAAATTCCAAGAACAAAGTTTGATTGAGAAATCATGTAGAATGAGCATGTAGCTTAAGGATATGCAATAATTTTTGAATAAGTTTAGTGAGAAATGTTGTCAATAAGTTGAGGACAGATAGAGATGTGGAGAACAAGATATGGAAAAAACCATACAAGTTTTTTGTGGTAAATTGCAACATAATTACAACAATAGTGTGTACCAACAAAGCAGAAGACCGAACATTGAGGAATTATGGAAGCAATTGATGAAGGTTTCTAAGAGGAGATACCAGAGAAAGAAAAAGAAGCATAACATGCTATTATATCTTATTAAATAAAGCATAGATGTTGCAAAACAACAGAGTAAAATATGGGATCTTGGAAGGTTGCAGACAACAACAAGGCAACAACAAAGCAACAAGGCAAGTAACCAACAACATAAAGTTTGGGATCCAGGAGGATTGGAGTAGTTGGAGACTCATGATCAAGAGATCATGAAACATTTTAACCTTGGGAATCTAATGCAAGAGAATCCTTCCTTGAAAATCAAACACATTTGATTAGACCTAGGGTGCTCTTTGGATTACCAAGGAAGTGGGTTCCCTATGCTTGAATCAATGTAATTTCTCATGTTTGATTGATTTCTAGAAGGATATCATAGGATGAGGTTTGTTGAATTGAGAATTTAATTGAATCTGTATTTGTGAACATATTTCGAGAGATTGAAATAATTAGAGAGATATTAGGATAATTATAGATCTCATGAGGATTTTGTGGATTTTAGAAGATCCTGGAGGTTAATTTAGTGAATGATTGTTATGGACTGAACATGTTCGGTTCATAAACCTTATGTTAGATTTGTAAGCCTACGGGCATGGGGGGGTGGAAAATTGAATAGGAAATTAGGCCAGAGAGTGAGGAAGACCCTTAGAGGAAATAGGCCTATTGTGTTTTGGATGTACAATATGTGTATGATGGAATAGTAAAATCACTCTATCTTGAGTGGTTCTGGAATTGTTTTTTTATACCTCAAGATATAGTGATTTTACTATTCCATCATACACATATTGTATAGAAGTGGAAGCTTCTATTAGGTTTTCTTACATCCACCTTATTCTATTTTATTGAAAGGCCTTATTAATATTAATATTGACCTTTATTACATCCAAATATATTTTTCTACCTATGTGTAGGTTAGGACCCTAGAAAAAATCTATATTATCATGCATGTGCAAGTTCCATAATTGTTAAAAAGTGTTTGGTGAAGTTTAGATCAAAATCAACCATCGATCATCGGAGAGATAGATGTATCTAAGGTGAGAATTGGTCGATTGAGTTCATGGTTGATATTGTAGTGAGATCATGAGAGAAACAAATTATATTATATTCATATGCGGGTGAATTGAAGGTTGAAACCCGTTATAACAAATCTCAAAACCATTTTGTAGGTGTAGAAGAACAACATCCGTCAGATCTAGACAAAGAATAAATCATGATAATAGATTTGTAGGGATGAAGGTTCATTTGTGTGTTAACTACATATGATAGAGATTAAATATTAGATCCAGATAGACGACAAAGAGTGATATTGAGTTTGAATCTTAAAGCAATGGTGGAAAGAGTGTTTCAGAGTCACACATTTCGAGTGCGAATTGGGAGGATACTCCAACAAAGATTTCTAATCTACGATGTAGAGAAATCAGAGGGTAGAAGAAATCAATGGCTATAATTGTGTTTCAAAGTTTGTATTTTGGAGTCTAGGTTCAAAGAATACTCGATTAAGGCAGAGTGATAGATGGATACAATCATTTTAGAGTGATCTAGAGGATATATCTAGAGAAGGCACATGTTAGTGTTTGAATGATTCATATCTATTAACCAATGGTCCAGATTTGTGAAGAATGATATGAAATACAGTCAATATGGATTTGGAGTGACCCTGTTCAAGGGTTAAGGATAGAAGGTGTGGTGATATCCCATTTGTTTTCATAGTAGCGCCATCAGAGTCAAGCAACTAGAGTAACTCCGATAGAAGGAAAATGATGAACAATAGAGATCCATTTATGATGATACAAATCGGTATTGAGGGAGAAACACATGGTGAAAAATGATTGGTGTTCATAATAGACTTAGTAGAGTCCTATAATGAAGTTACATGTGATAGAGAGACACAGATAGATGATTTAGATCTATTTGCATTCGAGTAGATCGATGACTTCGGAAGAGACATGTAATAGATCACCACAGTGACACGTAGCAATTGATAGGGAATTAGAGGTGATGTCAATGAATGAGAAGTGGACACGTGGCAGTGACATGGGAAAATAGGAAGGTGACATGTGGTAGTCATGTGGTAGGCGTAGTATAAGTAAGAAGATGGTTCGTGACCGTAGATCTTGGAATAAATCGTTGATGGAAAAGTTGCAGTGGTTTGAAATCCAATGAAAAGGTGAAATACCGTTGGAGCATGAGTTTTAGAATGGCTTAATCGATGCACAAGGAAATATTCCAAAAGAGGAGGTCCAAGGTGAGATCCTAGGCATCCATTCGAAAGAGGAATCAATAATCGAGTTTGATCATAGAATAAATTTGTTTGCATCCTCATTTATTCCGACATGTAATCGGGAGCATCCATTTGAAGGTGATCAATGGAGAGGACTTGAAGATGGAGCACCATGATGAGAGATCATGATCATCCATATTATGAAGATCAACGATGGAGTTTGAAAGTTGAAGAATCCTGATGGTATACGATGATGAGGTTAGCACACGGCACAACTACAAGTTACATGGAGTGAGCACCCAAAGAATAGGTGCTTAAGATGACAACCACCGAGAATATAACTCTCAGTCATGACTATTGGTAACGAGGGAAGAAAGAGATGTTAACACTTAGAAAATAAGTTCTAAGGGACTATGTGGTAACAAAATTATTCTGAAAATACTTTCAAAGGAAATTTAGGCTCACACAATTGATTTAAATGTAACTCAAGTCAAAGGAAATTTAGGCTCACACAATTGATTTAAATGTAACTCAAGTCTATAAAAACAACAGAATTTTATTTTATAATTCTACACCTATGGGAACGATAGGATAGGATATCATCATATATTCACACTCTGATGTCCATTCGAACTTAATTCCCTTCTTTTGCAAAGAATTTATGGGATGAGAAATATTAGAGAACCCTGCTATAAACCTCTGGCAGTATCTGGATATTCCCATAAAAGATCTGATTTTTGAAACATTCCTGGGTGCTAGCCATCCTATAATGGATTCAATCTTCTCTATATCTACTACTATACCTTATTTTGAAATAAGGTGCCCTAAATAATGGATTTGTTCTTGGTAAAAATAACACTTACTAATCTTGGAATAAAGCAAATGTTCCCTTAGCACTTGCAACACCAACCTCAAGTGATGTTCATGCTCTTCCTCAAACTTAGAGTAAATAAGCATGTCATACAATAACACAATGAAAAAATTATCTAGATAATTTCTAAATATGTCATTCATTAAGCACATAAATAAATCTGGTGCATTGGTCAATATAAATGGCACCACTACAAATTCATAATGTCCATACCTATTTCTAAAGGTTATCTTATTGATGTCTTCTTCCTTGATTCTTACTTGGTGGTACCTGGATCTCAAATCTATCTTTGAAAATATATTTTCTCCTCTTAGCTGATGAAATAGGTCATCAATTATGGGTGTAGAGTATTTTTTCTCCAAAATGGCTTTATTCATCTATCTAAAGTCAATGCACAACCTCAATGTTCCATCCTTCTTTTTGACAACTATCTAAAGTCAATGCACAACCTCAATGTTCCATCCTTCTTTTTGACAAAGAGTATTGATGCTCTCCAAGGTGAGACACTAGGGCATATGTACTCTTTCTTAAATAACTCTTCCAACTACATTTTTAATTCCTTTAATTTGGGTGTACTCATTCTGTAAGGAGTTTTTGATATTTGGAAAACTCCTGATACTAAGTCAATAGAGAAATATATCTCCCTTTTTGGCGACATTCCTGGTATTTCTTGAAATACATCTTCAAACTCTTGCAATGCTATAAATTCTTCAAGGCTTGGACCTTTTGTCTTTTCTGGCTCCTCCACATGAGATACATACAATTGACATCCTTTCCCAAAACACCTCTTCAATTGTAAGGTTTAAATATCCCTTATATAAATTGGTCTTGGAATTCCTTTCACAATGCTCTATTTTCCTTCTTCATCAAGACATGTAAATGTATTGTTATGACAATCTATGACAACATGGTTCTTTTCCAACCAATCCATTCCAATTAGGATATCATAAGATCCTAACTATATGATATTTTGGTCAGCAATAGTAGTCACTCCATTAAGACTTATTGGACAACCTCTTACCATCTCATTGATCCTTCTTTTGGTTCTAGTGAATAGCTAAACCAAACTTGAAATTTCAAGCTTACTTTTCTCCAAATGTAATATTTCCACTATTTTAGGATCAACGTAATAACGGATTAGTCCTGAATCACTTAAAACAAAAACTTGATGATTAATGATCCTATCTTCCACTTCAATAATATTGGATTGGTACTCTTCTTCTCGATCTTCTAAGGCTACATATATTTTTCTCATGTCTTCTACTATTGTATGCTCTTGGATGTTGTGCATGGTCTTCATTTTTTCTTCTCCGTGAGGAAAATAATTGTACATCTGATCTTATTTTCATCCCCAACATTTGATTGGTGGTATTCCCCTATTTCCCAAGGAGTCTTCTCAACCTGAGTTCAAATAACTCTTTCATTTTATTGTCATAGAAGTTTTTTGAAATATACTCCTTCTAAAAATAAATCTTGAACTATTTCCAAGTGATCCTCCTCTCATTAATGTGTTCAACTTTCTTCAATTGATCCCACCACATAACAACTTTTCCATGCAAATGGTATGTGACAATGCTAGCTTCTAGGTTAGATGAGTAGTTATGCAACTGAAAGTACTTCCTGATTCCAAGAAACCAGGATTCAAACTCATCTTCCCTTTCTCTTTCACCATCAAAGTATGGTGACTTAATCTTTCTCATCTCTCCTTGGAAACTACCTAATTTGTTTCTTATTATTTGGTTCCTAGCAAGAGACACTTCTAGACTACTTATGGAGTCTTTAGATGCATAAATTATTCTTTACGAGTAAGGAGGTGAGTGAAGCCTATGAGTTCTTCTATCACTTCTTAAATGATCAATTCTTCTGTAGTTGTCTCTTATTTCATGGTATCTTCATTATTCCTCCTATATTGAGTCCGATCCATTCTTTCCTTACCTATGCAAATGACTTAGGATTTCGTCATATCAACATTTGTTTTATTTTGTTTTCTCATCATCTTGTCATTATTTACTTTGTAGCTCTGCACTTCTATTCTCAGGCTTCTCATAGTCTCTATTAATGTTTCTTGTTCCACTCTTCTCTTGTGGTAATTTGATTTTGTCTCTGTAACACACCCAACCCCCTAGTTATCTATTAAGGGGATATGGTACTAAATTTTTCATTCCCTTAATCCATCTTAGAATTTCCTTTTGATAGCACCATCATATTTTTCTCATCAAGTGATCCGGATTAGTTTCAGAATGAAATGGGAGTAGAGATATAATAAACAAATGTATAGAGATATCTCATATATCTAATAATATAACATAAATATATGAGAGATGCAACCATAAACATGAAGATACAATGATGCACAATTTCTATTAATGAGTGAAATGTACAAAACTGTAGAAATACAGAGCGAAAGACTCACTAGAATGGTGGCAGCTTATCTCTGAGAAGAGATG
>CBVK0102013650.1:0-10174 GCA_900067695.1 Picea abies
TCTAACCCACATTCCTAAATTTTATTATGATTATTTATTAAACTTTTATTTTTTGTTTGAGTGTGGAAGAGCCCATTCTTTGAATTCATGTAAGAGGGCGGGTGTGAGAAGTCACATCCCATAGTTATTGGGAGCATGGGACTGAGTACAATCATCTTTGGGAAGAGTGTAATTCAAGCAAGCAAGCCAAAGGGGAGGAAATTTGTATGTCAAGAGGGTAGTTTTGGACAATCATGTTTTTGGCATGAACAACAAGTAGAAAAAATAAGAGAAGAGCATTGGAGCTGGAGCAACCATGGAGGGTGGAATCTGGAGCATTATATTGAAAAGCTAGGTTGTCAAGCCAGAAGAGTGAACTCTTGTGTGAGTCGCACTGTAACAAGAAGTGATTGTTGTTTTTTTCATGGTAGTTTTCCTTGGAGTGAGCTCCCTTGATTTTCTCGGTAGTGAGATTCCTAGTTACATGTGCTAGAGAGACCCTGATAAAAGAATGATATCCTCAATGGATTGAGAGTAGTGAAGGGATGCATTCCTTGGGTTGGGCAGGTTGAGAGGAAGAGATATGGTGGAAAATCAAGATAGTTGTAGTCGAATACCAATGGGTTGTGGGATTTGATGAGCTATGAGTGGATAATGAGAGATCACCCTCTTTTGTGGATTGCTATCTCCAACTCGGGGGTGACTTTTTATTGAGATCATATAAAGAAGATGCCTTCACACCCAATATAACATCCTTCACCATAGAAAGATTGTTTTTCTTCAAAATACATGGGACATCACCTTCTTTAAAAGACCAAGAGTGACCAACCTTGTAACGTTCCACAGCCTAGTTGAGGTCCATTATGTGCGTAAATACTCATAAATAAATAAAAAATATACTAAATAATTTCTTGTAGCTTACCAGCGATGAATTACACACAGATTTAACTATTTTCTGATACCATTAATTAAATCTATCTACAACATGCTAAAATTGACATGAATACACATTAAATAATTCAACACAACAACATATAAATCCTTATTAAACACAGAGTAAATGCATAGCCATTAAGCTCATAAATATAATACATAAAACATATTAAACACTTATCTTTTAATTTAGTTGTGCAACCAGCTGTTGGGGACGGACGTTCCAACCAACCATAGACTTGTTGTGTTGAAATATTTAATGTGTATTCATGTCAATTTTAGCATGTTGTAGATAGATTTAATTAATGGTATCAGAAAATAGTTAAATCTGTGTGTAATTCATCGCTGGTAAGCTACAAGAAATTATTTAGTATATTTTTTATTTATTTATGAGTATTTACGCACATAATGGACCTCAACTAGGCTGTGGAACGTTACAAGTCGGGTCACTCTTGGTCTTTTAAAGAAGGTGATGTCCCATGTATTTTGAAGAAAAACAATCTTTCTATGGTGAAGGATGTTATATTGGGTGTGAAGGCATCTTCTTTATATGGGTCGACTCTATGACATTGCTTCAAAGTAGAAGGGCATTTTGCGCAGTTGAAATCACATAACCATATGAACCTTTTACGGGTATGTATGTTGAATACATGATTCTTCTTCTATATTGTTAGTAAAAATATACTATGCACTCAAAATTTTATGGCAATTAGCGATGTGTGTGTCTATTTTGTAGTGTCATTATCCTTTGCTCGTGTGTGGTTGTGTGAACCATGACTGCCCACAAGACCTGCGACATGCCATATCGAAATTATCTACATTTGGATGTTGGATCACATCAAAGGATATTCATATGGATAACATTTCATGGTGGCATCAAGAGATAGCTGATATTGTTTGTATGCTTGAGAAGGAACTGCCCACGAGTTTTATGGAATTGCAAGTCCATCTTCTAATTCACCTACCTAATGAGGTTGAATTAGCTGTGGTTCTCTCATGTTGTTGGATGTTCTTCTTAGAGAGGTACATGAAAAAACTGAAGGGGTTTGTAGAAAAAGGGAAAAAGCGAGGGCTCTATGGCGAAGGGGTAGATAGTATACGAGTCATTATATTATGCAAGTGAGTACATCAATAAAATTGATGACACACCAAGGGAAGTGGTTTGGTACAACCAATGAGATGACACACCGAGTGGATTGAAGATTTATTCCACGTCTCCCAGGTGTGTATAGGGCGACAACAGGACCAACCATCAAAGTGGGAGGATTATATCCACTTAGTGGAAATTGCTTACAATAATGGTTATTAGGCCTCATTAAAAATGAGTCTATTTGAAGCATTGTATGGCAGTAAGTGTAACACACTAGTAATTTGGGATAATACAACAGACAGAGTTGTTATTGGATCGGATTTGTTGAAGGAAATGGAAGAACAAATGACAAAGACTAGACAAAATTTAAAGGCTTGGAGAGAATAAAATTTTCATATATTTTAAAGTGGGCGAACATGTTTTTCTAAAAGTGAAAGCCAAAAGTTCGCTAAGATTATGAAGTTCCCCAAAGTTGGCAGCAAGATATCGTGGATATTTTGAAATCTCAGGGAAGATAGGGCCAATTGCATACAATGTTAGCATTTCCTACATCCATGAGAGTGCATAATGTATTTAATGTGTCATTACTAAAGAAATATGTGCCTAACCCTAACCACATAATTGATTGGACCGTGATCCAGGTGGAACATGAAGGGGATTTCTGGGTGGAACCAATACGCATCCTAGACTGGAAATTCAAAGTTCTCAAGAACAAAGTGATAGGTCTAGTAAAGGTTCAATGGAACTACTACGGTTCTAAAGACACAACATGGGAGCATGAAGAAACTATGTGAGAGAAATACCTGCAATTTTTTTTCAATTTTGAAGAAAATAGAATATAATAATGCAAGTGTGCCTAACCCTAACCACATAATTGATTGGACTGTGATCCAGGTGGAACATGAAGGGGATTTCTGGGTGGAACCAATATGCATCCTGGACCGGAAATTCAAAGTTCTCAAGAACAAAGTGATAGGTCTAGTAAAGGTTCAATGGAACTACTATGGTTATGAAGACACAACATGGGAGCATGAAGAAACTATGTGAGAGGAATACCTGCAATTTTTTGTCAATTTTGAAGAAAATAGAATGTAATAATGCAAGATTCTATTTTGAGCAGCTAGAGTTCCAGAACCACATCTCATAGTCCTAGCCAACCTACATTGGGGGCCCTAATAAAAGAATGGTACATCCCAATGGACTAAGAACGATCAAGGGGGTACATCCCTTGGGTCGACGAGTTGAGAGGAATAAGAGATTATGGTTGGAACTGCTTTTGGAGTTGTGAAATTGCATCATTTTTATTTTCTAAGTATTGTGATGTAAATTTGTGCATGTATGCATTTTGGCATGGTGTCGTGCACTGAGGACAGTGCACACTTTTAGGGGAGGGGGAATGTAACGTCCCTGCTATAATCCACAATTTAGTTAGTGCGTAATGTAGATATGAAATGTGGCTACAACCAAGCGATGCATATGTGAATTGTATTTCTGAATTTTAATAAATAAAATGTGATGCCAACTACTGGGGGATATGGATAGAGATGGGAGATGATTAATCCACAAGAAAGGGGGATGTATAGGAGTGTCTTAGATGGGCCTAAGGAGTGTCTGGAACAACAAGTCTATGGTTGGTTGGAACGTCTGTCCCAAGCAGCTGGTTGCACAACTAAATTAAAAGATAAGTGTTTTATATGTTTTATGTGTTATATTTATGAGCTTAATGGCTATGCATTCACTCTGTGTTTAATAAGGATTTATATGCTGTTGTGTTGAATTATTTAAATTGCATTCATGTCAATTTTAGCATGTTGTAGATAGATTTAATTAATGGTATAAAAAAATAGTTAAATCTGTGTGTAATTCATCGCTGGTAAGCTACATGAAATTAGTTAGTATAATTTTTATTTATTTATGAGTATTTACGCACATAATGGACCTCAACTAGGTTGTGGAACGTTACAAGGTTGGTCACTCTTTGTCTTTTAAAGAAGGTGATGTCCCATGGATTTTGAAGAAAAACAATCTTTCTATGGCGAAGGATGTTATATTGGGTGTTAAGGTAGCTTCTTTATATGGGTCGACTCTACGACATTTCTTCAAAGTAGAAGGGCATTTTGCACAGTTGAAATCACATAACCATATGAACCTTTTAAGGGTATGTATGTTGAATACATGATTCTTCTTCTATATTGTTAGTAAAAATATACTATGCACTCACAATTTTATGGCAATTAACGATGTGTGTGTCTATTTTGTAGTATCATTATCCTTTGCTCGTGTGTGGTTATGTGAACCATGACTGCCCACAAGACCTGCAACGTGCCATATCGAAATGATCTACATTTGTATGTTGGATCACATCAAAGGATATTCATATGGATAACATTTCATGGTGGCATCAAGAGATAGCTGATATTGTTTGTATGCTTGAGAAGGAACTGCCCACGAGTTTTATGGAATTGCAAGTCCATCTTCTAATTCACCTACCTAATGAGGTTGAATTAGCTGTGGTTCTCTCATGTTGTTGGATGTTCTTCTTAGAGAGGTACATGAAAAAACTGAAGGGGTTTGTAGAAAAAGGGAAAAACAGAGGGCTCTATGGCGAAGGGGTAGATAGTATACGAGTCATTATATTATGCAAGTGAGTACATCAATAAAATTGATGACACACCAAGGGAAGTGGTTTGGTACAACCAATGAGATGAGGACAAAAGGGAAGGGGAGCTACTCCAAACGAATGAAAAAAGACGCATGATAGAGAGTAAGCCACTTATATTTTGTCAAATTTGTACAAAGCAACTGTTTACACTGAAGTTGATAATATATACTTGATCTCATACTATTTGTTTTGAATTCTTGTATACATCGGCAAATTTAGAAATTGATGCCATTAATAAATTCATTCTTTACAATGGACAAGAAACAAAACCATGACTTGCATTGTATGAAGAGAAAAGAAGGAAGTGGGATAGTGATAAGAAAACATTTAGATGATTGAATGGTAGAAGCATGCCTTATCCTGATCAATTAAAAGAAAACATGCCAAAAAATTGTCCCAACAGTTGGGTGGCTGACCAGATTATAAAGAAACATGCCGTGTCTGGTCGTTACCCATGTGGAGAAGAGTTGGATGCACTAAACATAGGGATCGGGTGCAACAACTCCCTAATAAGCTCTCTGAGTACCACATTCAATTTATAATATTACACAATTTAATTCTAACATGTATTATGCTTGTATTAATGCTTAGGTTATTAAACATATGACATCGTCCCTTGTTTGCATTTTACGGGTGCATTTGTTCCCATCTATGTGGGAATATGGACATCATTTTCACACTAAGCATGTCTATGATGGACACATCACTTAAGATTTTGGAGTGGAGGTCGAGTTCAACCAATCAAGTCGTGCTAGCCACCGTGATCAAAACCTAATACAAAGGACATTAGGTTACATTGGAAAGATAAAAAAGATCATGCAAGTGGACTTCACATCTTTTCAATGTGTTATTTTTAGTTGCAAGTGGTGGAATACCTTCGACTGGAGAAATATAAATGAACACCACGATAGTGGTTTAATATGTATTAACTCTTAAAAAATGTGCATTGAAACTAAGGAGCCTTATGTTTTCCCAAAACACTACAACCAAGCGTTTTTTAACCCAAATGTGTTGGATGGCGATTGGTGGTTCGTATCGAGACATGATCCGAGATCAAAACATCTTTTTGAGAACAACAATGTTATAATGCCAAGCGAGGAAGATAATCAAGGTGATGACAATGAAGAGTGATATGTAAATGTTTTGTTTCGACATTTATATTGTGGATGTGTCATTTTATTATGGGTGCCTATAATTGGCCAATTATGCTTTTTTTCTTCATTTTATAATGTTGGATATAAAAAGTTAACAACCATTTACAACCGTCGTATTGAAAATACATTAAATAGTACAAACTTAAAATGTGGTTTTGATATATTTTTATTGTCATATTTATTGTTTATTATAACAAATTTATGTTGTATTATATTAATATATGTTTATGTTAACTTTTGAATTACTAAACATTAATTGAGATATCACAAAGTTGATGATGTACTCATATAATACAGTAGTAAAAATATATTTTAAAGTATATTTTATTTAAAAAATGATAATATTAAAAAATCAAACCTTACATTTTTGTTTGTTTGAAAAATTCAAATAAATATATACTTAGTGCCTAGCATGCAGAAGTGTCTAAGAGACACTCTCTAGATAGTAACTTCGTAAAGAGTGTTTATAAAGTGACTTTTTATTTAATGACTAAAGTGACTTTTATAAAGTTGAGTGACTTAAGTCATCTCAACGAGAGATTAAGTCATAGTCGTTGATCTCAAGAGATCAAGACCAGATCTTGATCGTTGATCACTTTGGAGATAGGTTTTTTGTCATTAGGAGTTATTAAAGCAGATCTAATGAGAGTGAGCGGTACAAAATGAATGCATAGGAGCAAGAGGGAGTCTTGCTCATGTACTTATGTCACACATTATGTAAGGAGGTGAGGGAGTCACATACACAATGTGAGAGACTCACAAATAGTGTGAGGGTGTGAGAGACACATTAAGCTAAGAGGAAGATGGTGATTTGGCTGAGGAAGAGGGCGAATTTGCAGCTGGATGAAAGGCTAATTTTTAAGGGTCGAAAAAGTAGGCCACTTTTGCTGGGTTGTAAGAAATTCTTGAATTAGCTACTATAATATTTTCTTCCTATGAAGCCAACAAAATCCTCTCACTTACTGGTTTTCCCTTTGGATTTTTTCCAGGGGCATTGCCCATAAATATCCACGTTCAAATGTGTGTGTTGTTTATGATTCTTCTGTCATTTTTATGGTTTATTACTCAGTTGTAGGTTAACTGCATAATTATGAAATTTATATCAGCAAAGTAAATTTGCGAGTTTAGTAATTATTGGGATTAATCTTAGTGACTAAGTAATAGGAAAATTTAACAAGGTATCAAATCTAGGACTCTAAAGAGTGGCATTGAAGACTTTGGCACAAGGATTTGTAGGGATTGCAGGGGTTTTTCTCGAAAAAATGAAGGGGAGATGGAAAGAAGGACATGAGCAAAGTGAGATGCTTTGCATGTCACAAGATTGACCACTATGCTAGCCAGTGTATCAACCACAACATATATTTAGATGGATGCATTTGCATAGAAATGCAATGATGAATTTTCTCTGGTGGCCACTCTTTCTAGCAACAACATATTGGTTGAGTTGGAGGACAGTGGGGCATGGTTCGTGGATAGTGGATCATCTCTCCATATGACGGGAATGAGGTTGGTGTTGATTAGTGTTTCATAGAAAGACTCAGACTGTTATGTGAAGAGTGGGATGCATACCATGCATGTGGTGAAGGGGGTTAGATGTGTCAGATTCCAACTAGATTCGGGACTTTCTCTGGAGGTGGTAGGGGTGATGTATGTCCCAAGGATGAAGGTAAATGTTCTCTCAGTATTAGTCTTGGAGGACATGGGGTATGCAATTACATTCAAGGATGGATAGGTACTCATATGTTCAGTGAGAGAAGATATCCATCATGCAACAATGAGGCTTGGTATTAGGGAGGGTATGTTGTATATGGTGTTGAGAAAACCTGTAGTGGGTTCCAAGGGGATCTTGGATCGTAGATCAGATCAAAGTGCAATGGAGGTAGCAAGAGGGTCTTCTAGTTTAGAGGGCGAAGACACAACAACAAATTTGATGGGGTCATAGATTGATCCAAGAGGAGGTTCTTTCAGAGGCACCTTCCTCGCTAAGAAGGAGTGTTAGCTTTTGGAGTGGCTGGGACAGGTACTTCTGCATTGGCAATGCCTAGCATGCGGAGTGTCCAAGTGACACTCTCTAGATAGTAACTTTGTAAAGAGTTTTTTTTAAGTGGATTTTATTTAATGACTAAAGTGACTTTTATAAAGTTGAGTGACTTAAGTCATCCCAACGAGAGATTAAGTCACAATCGTTGATATAAAGAGATCAAGATTAGATCTTGATCGTTAATCACTTCAAAGATAGATTTTTAGTCATTAGGATTTATAAAAACAGATCTAAAGAGAGTGAGAGATACATAATGAGTGCATAGGAGCAAGAGGGAGTCGTGTTCATGTTCTCGTGTCACACATTGTGTGAGGAGGTGAGAGAGTCATATACACAATGTGAGAGACTCATAGAGAGTGTGAGGGTGTGAGTGGCACAATGATCTAAGAGGAAGAGGGTGATTTAACTAAGGAAGAGGGCGAATTTGCAGCTGGAGGAAAGACCAATTTTTTGGGCCAAAAAGGAAGGACCCTTTTTTAGGGATGAAAAAGGAGGCCACTTTTACTAGGTTGTAAGAAATTTATGAATTAGTTGCTATAATGTTTTCTTCCTCTAAAGCCAATAAAATCCTCTCACTTACTGGTTTTCCCTTCGGGGTTTTTCCAGGAGTATTTCCAGAAATATATGTGTTCAAATGTGTGTGTGTTTTTTATCCTGTTGTCATTTTTATGGTTTATTACTCAACTATAGGTTAACTGCATAATTATGAAATTTATAGCAACAAAGTAAATTTATGAGTTTAGTGATTATTGACATTAATCTTAGTGAATGAGTAATAGGAAAATTTAACAAATTTGATGGAACTTCTAAGATAAATTCCAACAAAATAACTTCTTGCAACATCTATGAGTTATGGAATCACATGTGGGGTGTTGGAATTACCAACATGGATGACATTTTGAACCTTAACTAGTGCAACTATTATGGCCTTCACCTATTGCACTCCATCCTTTAGTTTTATAAACATATAAACTTATATTAATCATTCTTTTCACATTCTCCTTGAAATAAGTGTCAACATATGAAGGAAATGGAAATTCTAAAAGAGTCTTTCTAGAGCCTAGTCACAATTAAGGAAATTTCTATTATGTATTGGATTTTCATTGAAAAAGTAACAATCCAACTTTTACTAGCCAAGTTGTTACCATGAAAAACAAATATTGATATCTTAAAAATAATAAGGAAACCATCATATAACTCATTGAGAGTTAATACGCTTACAAAAAGAAGAAGTAACAAGTGATAATAAAATAACCAAAACATTACATTGCATGCTAATGCAACAATAAAATCATTTTGTTAGTTGTGAATATATTGATGCATCTACAACCATGTTAGATACAATCATTACATCAAATATGGATAATAAGTCCTATAACATCTACACAAAGAATTTTGTTTATTGAATTTATTGAATTTTATTAATATTTTTGTATTTTTAAATATTAATATAAAATTAATTTAATTTAATATTCTTTTAACCTTAACAAATTAATTATTTTCTTCACTAACCAAAATACTTACATTTCATTAGGAAAAGATTCATAAAATTGATGGTAGAACAAAAAATCATAAAGTCATTTAAAACAAATTGTGTATATTAAAATTTATTGTTACTAATGATTTTGTTTTCATATCTAATAATTTAAATTTTATTAACTATAATTTTTAAAAATAAATAAAATCCTATAACATCTAAGTCTTATAACTTGTATAACAAGTACAAGTCTTATAAAAAGTCCTATAACATTTATATACAAAGACTTTTGTTTATTTTATTTATTGAGTTTTATTAATATTTTTGTATTTCTAAATATTAATATAAAATTAGTTTAATTTAATATTCTTTTAACCTTAATAAATTAATTATTTTCTTTACTAACCAAATCTAATACTTACATTTCCTTATGAAAAGATTTATAAAGTTAGATGGTAAAGAAAAAAATCATATAGTAATTTAAAACAAATTGTGTATATTAAAATTAGTTGTTACTAATGATTTTATTTTCATATCTAATAATTTAAATTTAATTAACTATAATTTTTAAATAATAAAAATGATCAAATATAACTTTTATAAATTTAATTATGAACCATTGTTGTAATGTTATCATTAAAATAAATGAAAAAAAATGTTTCATAATAGTAATTATTCAAATTATTTTTTCATTCAGTAGCAAAATCCGATATTTACATACATTTTAATATAAAATCAAGAATATTTTTTTTTTGTTTGTTAATTTGTGCGGAACTTGTTGGCAACGCGATTAACTTGTGGCTTGAGAAACCATGACTCAGGGGCATCTAAGCCGTCA
>CBVK0102013673.1:0-11607 GCA_900067695.1 Picea abies
CCGAAATTCACTTCGAATTTTTGGAAAGAACTGTTCAAAGGATTTAGAACGAATCTGAACTTTAGTACAACGTATCATCCCAAATCTGATGGCCAAATGGAGAGGGTGAATAGGGTAATAGAAGACATCCTAAGAATGTATGTGATGGATAAACCATCAAGGTGGGAAGACTACCTACATTTGGTAGAATTTGCCTATAATAATGGGTACCATGCATCATTGAAGATAGGCCCATTCAAAGCACTTTATGGAAGAAAGTGTAACACTCCAGTGAGCTGGGATAATCTAGCTGATAGAACAGTAGTTGGGCCTGAGCTGCTCAAAGAGATGGAAGATCAAATGATAAAAATTAAACGGAATATGAAAGCTGCACAGGATAGGCAAAAAAGTTACGCTGACAGTAACAAAAACCATAGAGAATTCAAAGTGGGTGACCATGTTTTCCTAAAAGTGAAAACTAACAGAAGTTCCCTAAGGTTGGGAAGTTGTGCCAAATTGGCAGCAAGATTTTGTGGGCCATTTGAGATCCTGGAAATGATTGGGCCAGTTGCATACATGCTTGCACTACCTGCATCTATGACTGTGCATAATGTGTTTCATGTTTCACTGCTTAAGAAATATGTACCTGATGCTAATCATGTTATCGATTGGGATGTGATTCAGGTGGAACTAGAAGGTGTCCTGCAAGTGCATCTTGTGCGCATATTGGACAAGAAAGGAAAACAACTCCGGAATCGAGCCATAGAGCTTGTAAAGGTACAAAGGACCTAGTATGGTCCTGAGGACACGAAATGGGAGCATGTAGATGTTATTCGGGCAGAGTACCCACATCTTTTTGAAATTTTTTGAAAATCTTGCAGATGCTGTGTAAAGTTGCACTGAGGACAGTGCAAAAATAAGGGGAGGGGGATTGTAGTGTCCCCAAGGCTGAGCCCCGTTGCAAACCATGTTCTGAAAGAAATTGTAGTTATGTTTTATATTCCAGTGAGACAATTATTTATAAGTTGGTGGCTTATGCGATTGTTAGGCCAGAGAGCCTAAGGGTTGGAGGCGAAGGGCCTGATTTTGTACTTGTATGTATGCAGAACATTTAATAAAATTGTAAACATCACCAGGTCCAGACCGACCATGATGAATGAGTGAAGGGGGACTAAGAATCCACAAAGTGGGCAAGGAATTAGGGGCTGGAAGGGGAAAGGAGCTAAGTGTTGATCCTAGGGGCTAAGCCTAGGGGGCTTAAGCCTGGGAATAATATTTTAATATTATCCCAAAAGACATGTGCATTTTATGTTTTATTCTAAGTTTATGGCAAGGGGAGAATGTACAAGGGAGATGCGTGCTGGTGGAACGCATGTAGTTTGCGAATAAAATTGCTAGGGTGAGCCATGAGAAGGGTTCCTCCTCCATTCTACATGACTTTTTGAACGCGTATGGAGCCCTGGATAGTACTATCAACCTGAATCCTGTAGAGAACCTTTGTGCATCCCTGTGATTCGAAAAGTCTGTGTCTGGCTTTGAGAAAACTGGTGTGTATATTCCCTGAATGAGAAGCCTGCATGGATTTCGGAAAAGAGTCTGTGTTTGTTTTGGAAAGTTGGTATACCCCTTCTCTTTTCTAAACCGGGGAGTCTGAATCGACCCCTACGTGGACGAATCGTCACGCATCCCTAAGAATCTAGAGTATGAGTCTATTCTGTGTTTCCAAATTGAGAAAACGGAAGTGTCCCATCCTTGCTAAGCCTAGTTATCCTGTTGCACCTGTCTGAAGCTGC
Organism: Picea abies; assembly: GCA_900067695.1. Classification (NCBI taxonomy): domain Eukaryota; kingdom Viridiplantae; phylum Streptophyta; class Pinopsida; order Pinales; family Pinaceae; genus Picea; species Picea abies. Next base: position 1,773 of record CBVK0102013673.1, read on the forward strand.
CTTGGGGTGTTCGTGTCTGGATTCCCATGGATTGTGGTGGACGTGTAGTGTTTGATCCTGTGTGGCTTGTTGGCCAGTTTGTACAACACTCTCTCCAGGTGAGAGAGGTGGTGGAAGTTGGAAGAACAGGTTGTTGGACCTGTGAGTGACTCCTTCCAGGTGAGAGAGTGTGCAGAGGAAGGAGAGAACTCCTAGAAGGAACCTTGTAGCTTCCATAGATCCCAGATAATTCCAGTCCAGCCTGTTCCTGTAACCCAAGGCAAGGGATATTAGCAGCCAAAGGACTATCCAGGTGACAGAGAAGGTGTATACTCCTGGGGTGGAACAGGCATGTGGGGAATGAGGGTCTGTGGGCAGTGAGCGTGGGAGGTTCCTGGGAGAGAATCCTTTCCTCGTGGTTGTGTGTTGTTTTTCCTGTAACCTCAGCCTAGCCTAGGATTCCTTGTCTTAGGGTGGAGCTTAGTCCCATCTCAGGGGTGACCTACTACTGAGCTGATGAGCTGTGTGGTCTAAGGCTGGTAGGTTCATGGAAGGCCTGTACTTGGTTGGTGGAATCTACCATTGTTAGAAGATAAGTATCTGATTATGGTTTAATCATGTTTTACATGAATGTGATGTTTATGTATCATGATTTCCACTGTGTATATGAATTAATATGAAACATTATTGATTGTTAATTATAGCAGTAAATAATATGTTTTACTCTGATCTTAAATGTGTTTATTTGTTTAAATGTATGTGGATTATATAACATCTGTATGATTTATGTACAAAGTAGTGTTATAGTCTTATTTTAAGAGAGATTAAACCTTAGTAGCAGAAAAGGTGTGCTACAACCATCATGCTGCAGACCCCCTGCCCTCGAGCCGAGATCCGCTCAGGATCTTTTCCAAATCATGCGAAGGGTTAATTAAAACCATTTTTTGTTTAAGCCCCAAAAGATTTTGGGTTTCGTGAGTTGGAGGTTCTCGATGCTATGTCACAACTTTTACAATTGCCAAAATCCAAAACATCAATGAAGATTGACTCCTCCATGCGAAGAACACATGCCACCTGTCACCCACTTATTTTGTCTTTCAAGACTTTGATTGAACAGCCAACAGTCGTTCCTCTTACCTTATGATTCCCCGAATTATGAAATACCGGAATGCCGAAATGGGCTCAACATCCCATGGAATGTGAGATCAATGGTCTTTCAATATTTTTTTAGAAGGTTGACCCCTCCTTTTACTTCCGCCGAACGTATCTTTTGGCTGAGGCTTGGGACCCACCTTTTCAACGTTTCTCTCTTTGCGATTTTGGGAGTTGCGTTGATCATGCAACTCTACCTCTTGAGTCCCAAAACCCCGAAACCTGATTGGTGCCCAACGCGATTATCCCTTGAATTTTTTTGAACTTCTCCTTCCTCTCTTCAGGATTTCACGAAATGGGAGTTTGAAACTCTCAATTCCAAAACCATAGCCTCCTCTACTTCTTGAACTCCAGAAAGCTGAAATGTCAAAATCCCACACCCAAGGCACACCACGTTTCATGACTTCGGGAATTTCAATGCAAAGGGTTCTGGTTCCTTGTCATCGGGATTTCTGGTATGCCGAACCCCGAATTACCGAAATTCCTAAATTCCACACCTGATGATTCCTTTTGTGAATCGGGATTTTGAGTGACCAAGGATTTTGGCCTGCACTCCGAACTTGCAAATCTTGAATCCTCGAAATGATCTGATGACTCAGATAGATCATGATCAACGGTTCATGTTGATTCTTGATATCAGGGTGGTGGGTTCATCCAACTCCTAACCACCTTACAACTCCTCTGGATCCTACAGTCCTCGCAACTTTGTGAGTTCTCCACGGATAATTCTGACTGTCCAATGTAATCCTCAAGGACTCCTGTCCAAACGACTCGGTGTTCTCCCTCCTGAACTTGACTTCTATGAGACAACTTCGATCTTTGTCTCCCTTTGAGAACTTTAAAGGTTAAATCCCTCCTGAGCTTTCACTTGCGAACTCCATCTTCCAAAAGGATCCCTGCTCGCACTCCTTATGACAAACCTTCAAATAACCTCTAGTTATTTCGATTTACGACCCTATGCACTCTTTGCAACAATGGTTCTTTAACCTTCCTTCTGGATTTATAAAATCCAAGGCTTCAACCAACCTGTGCACACCTTGCACGATTTTGTGCTTCATCTGCACTTCATCTGGTATGAGAGAACGATATCTCTCCTGAGCTTTTTGAGATAAAACTCAGACCCTCGTCAACGCACACCTTGCGGACATTCACTGCACTCCTTGCAGGAATTCTCAGGAAGAGAAACAACTGAAACTCATTCTTCTCCTCTCTCAGACTTCATACATTCAACATGAAATCATACATAACACAACATTGAAACAAATTCATAACAGAGAAACAAATCAACTGTAAACATACCATTCAACAAATGTAAACAGGAAACATCATAACACCATGAAAGTTGATTCAAAGTTTCATATATTAACTCAAGTGCTCCTATACATGGGTTCTTCTCTACAGCTCTCTGCTACATCTCTACAACTTATGAATTCTGAATGCTCATCAAAATATTTCAATGATACAAGGGTGAGGGTGTCTATATTCATTTTCCCTACTATGTTTCTAAAACTATCTAATCTAATATTCATATCTACCTACTTTACATAAACAGTCTTAAATGCCTATTACATCCGACAGATGGGAGTAATTCCTCCGGATCTATTCATATCTCCAAGGCATAAATGCAAGTACACTTCTCCTAGCTTATTACATTAATGCTTCAGATTTCAAAATTCAAAATGTTTTCATAAAAATGTGTCCCCCCCCCTTTTTTTTCCATCTGCGCGTCCAACTGTCTCCCTCTTTTATGTTGCTCACTTGGTTAGCTGCTTGTGATGCTCTTGCATCACATCACATATCTTCTTAGAGATAAATATGCCACCATTCTAGGGAGTCTTGCAATACGTATTTTTATAGTCTCTATACATTTCTTTCATTAATAGAAATCATGTATTGTTTTATTTCTTTGTTTCTGGAAATTTTTATGTGTATTTCATTGTAATATCTCTACTTTCATTTCATTCTGATAATAATCCAGATCAGTGGTATCAGAGCATGTTGCTCTTGATTTTTTCTGAGTGCATGTCCTTGACGAGGTTCAAGTATATCAAGTTGGGTCTCGAGCTTGTCTCTTTTGAGGAAAATCGCTCTTGCACACCCAAGAAACCCTCTATGGAGGCATAAAAAAAAAAATTATGGAGCAAAAGATTCTATTAACTTGTTTCTTGAGCAAGCTCACGCATGACAGAGGGATGAAATGATGGAGAATTTTGACCGCATACTTCAATGCCTACCAATAACAATAGGCACATCTTCATCAAGCAACCAGCTTAGAGGAACATCTCCCTTTAAGGTACAGATTAATTTTTATATTCTCGTATTTGAAGGTTAGATAGATTCATATGCCTTAGAAAAATGGTTAGATCTGCTAGAAGGTTATTTACCTGTTCACAAATTTTTAGACAGGGAAAAGATCACCTTCACACTTCTCAAGGCTCTCCCCCGTGTCAAACATTGGTGACAAACTTACTAGGAACAAAGTTCCATAGAGGAATTTGGAATATATGGGGACAAGCCAGATTGGGTTTTTCTTTTAGATGTGTTCAAGGAACAATACTAACCTATAGATCACTATGAAGACCAGTAAATGATATGGACCACACTACAGAAAGAGAAGATCCAAACTATGCCAGAGTTAAAAAATAATTTCCATACCTTACGCACCAAGTTGGGTATCAAAGACTCCGAGCAACATCTAGTTCTGAAATATCATGTGGCTCTGGATAAGGAAATCCAAACCAAAATGGATTTCCTAAACATCTCATCATTGGGAAATGCCTATCCATATAATGTCAAAATCAAGCAGAAATTTAGGTACCGGAACAAATGGTAGTTTGGGTCGACCAATACGAAACAACTGAAGCATGATAAATATGACCCTAACCAACAACTTGCTGACAACTAGTCCAAGACACATGAAAATAAGGGTAAAGGAAAGAAGAAGAATGACACTGGGAAGTGGTGTGACTTCCACAAAATCCCCTTATGCAACACCAATGAATTCCTCTATAAAGAATCAATGGTGGTTGAGGACAAGGACAAGGAACCGAAGCCTGATTCATAATCTGATCTAGAAAATATTGAAAATAGGAAGATCATTGATGAAAACCCCATTTCTACTGTCGCGACCTCAAAAATTCAACCAGAGGAACCAATAGATATTGAAGAGGGGTGCACCTCTTCCATTCACATATGTGGGTGAAGAGGACCCCATTTCATTTCATTGTTGATAGAGGTAGCCAAAAGAACCTCATCTCATATGAGGTCATCAAACAATTGGGGTTGTCGAAAAAACCACACTCATATCCATACAACATTGAGTGGCTTCATGAGGGATGAGATCTCCATGTTAGCCAACAGTGTCTCCTATCCTATGGTATCCAAAACTTCAAGGAGGAGGTAGTATGTGATTTTTCCCCTCTTGATGTATGTGATGTTTTTTTCATCCAACCATATATGTGGAAATTTCATGATGTTTATGAGTCTCGACCCTGTAGTGTCATTATTACTCTAGGGGGTCATCTCTACATGATACGAGAGGTATTTCCCACTACGTTTCCACAAAAACAATGTCGTGAGGTCATATATCATACTCTAAAATCCATCCTCTTCACAATTTGTTCATTTCAACACGTTTCTTTGTAATGGGGAAATTTCTTTTTAATTGTGGGTTCTGCACTTACGGGATTGTACTTAATCCCTACACAACATCCAAGTGGATATTGGTGGCCTCCCACCTATTCCAACTGGTTTATTTTGTAATTTTTCATGTCAGTACATCTTTTTGTACTTCTAGGGCTGTTTTGGGGCTCTAAACAATGTTTTCTTGGATTTCCATAGTCAAAATGTAGACAAAGTCAGAGTTTGATGATGTAATTCGTATCTCTCAAAAATACCTTTCCAATGGGCTATCACAAACCTAAAACATAAATCATATGCAAAAGTTACAACTCCAAGAAGTTAATGTACTATATTACCTCAACGAGGCCCACATGAAATTTGGCACTTCATCTTCTAATGTTAAGTTTTTGGATGTATAGGGTTTTGGCATCCATGTTTATCATAAAAAGGCCTTCAGAGCCTCATTGTAATCATCTTCTTGCGAATGAGTGTAGCCATCACATATCTTCTCAGAGATAAAGATGACACCATCATAATGAGTCTTGGAATATTTATTTTTACAATCTATGTACATTTCTTTTATTAACATTAATCATGTATTGTTGTATTTCTTTTTTTTTTTAAATTTTGATGTGTAATTCATTGTAATATCTCTGCTTTCATTTCATTCCAAAAATAATCCGGGTCATGAAAGAAAATAATTTTTTATTTTTTTTTAGGTTGGAAATTCTAGTACATTACAATTGCAAGCACATGAAGCAACTGATATGGATGATCTTCCCATTATTGAGGCTATTGTTGGAGATCATATAGAGGTTGATCATACCATAGTGTCTACTACACCTTCTACTAAGAACATTAATTGTATGTATAACTAACTATACTAAATTATATATTTTATCAATAATAAATTATTATTTTTATTTTCGTATAATATGAATGAGGTTACTTGGACTAGTTGAAAAGGGGGTTTGCAGTAAGGAATGAGGAGGTTTAGTTTTTTTTTCAGGCCCATAGGGCTTGGAGTGAAGGCTTCAAATGTGTGAGGGTTGTAGAATCACCCCTTCCTAGTCTGCGACAGACTCTCCCCAGAATATACCTCATGTTATGACTGTGACATGGAACTAAAGGACAATTGAGGATCCAAGGTAGATAAAATGGATATGTCTGACGTCACCCTAGTGGATTTTGAGGTAATATAAAAGGAAATTTGGTCCTTTTTCATGCATAAGGATTTTATGGAGAAATACTATATGTATGAATCCCCTAGAATGAATTTAGAGATCCTTGTGGATAGTGACAAGAGTCTCTTCCCATGCACAAACAACCTTGAGGATCAAGCTGATGGTATTCAAAATTATGGCACCATGGGGGAAATCATGCTTTAGCCTGATTATTCTTCATTCATCCATAGAGGTTTTCAAGAATCAGTTGGAAAATCTCAGAAAAACCCTTCAAGATAGAATTCCAAAGGAGAAAATAATAAAGGCCCACAAAAGGAGAAAAACGAGGAAATTCGCTTCTCTGAAACTAAGGAAAAGAGAGCTAGAAAGAGCACAATGTTTTTGAAGAAGAAGAGGGATCCTATTAAAATGGTAGTGGTTATTGATATACCAATCTCAGAAGTATCAAATCTCGTGAAAAAAATTTGGTGGGTCATTTTAATGAGAAGAGAGAAGGAGAAGAATCCCTGAGAAGATGGATGGATCACTTCCAGAAACTGATACTAGGGTATATTCCAAAATATCATGCCCTAGACAGAGGTTGGAACTATTTTCAAGTCCGACCAAAAGAAGACTGTAAAATATTGCTTCAAAAGAACTCGAATTGGGGGCCATATGGCCTAGTTTTAAAACCTTGGATGGTGGATTTTGACCCAGTCAGGGAACCAATGAAAATTATGCATGTATGGGCCATTCTACCGGGCCTTCCAATTTACTTCTAATCAAGGGAGGCCCCATATGTGATAGGAAATAAAATTGCATCCTTCATAGGCCTAGAACCTAATTGGTCTTCCAAAGAAGACCATCGTTGGTCTTTGATTCAGGTAGAGGTGTACATAAGAGAAGGATTGATTGGAAATGCGTATATCATCTTTGGTGATACAGTCTAGCATTGAAAGGTAGATTAATTAAAACTACCTTTCAGGTGCCACATATGTCATGTAATTGTTCATCAGCACGGGCAGTGTGAATTCCCAACACCCCTCACCCAAAAGGTTTACAAGACCTAGAAACAAAATCCACATTGGTAAGGCCAAGAAAAGTGGAAGCATTTTCGGTGGATGAAAGAAGCGAGGAATTCCTCCTTCCTTTATAAGAGTTTCTCATCAAAGTCCAAGGTCATGTTGAATAAGGAAAATTTTCATGTAAAAAAGTCTCTATCTCATTTTTTAGTTTTTTGTTATGATGAGAAAATTGATGATTTTTTGTCTGTAGATATGGTTGATCCCCCTATTGTTTATCCCCCCTCCCATGAATCCCCTTATCCCTATGTGTTTTTCATCCCTACATGAAGAGATTCTTCTCATCCTTCTCCTTCCCCAATTAACCCATGGCCACCAGAACCTGTGAAACCTTGCTCGTCAAAGTCCACAAAGTCAGTGGGTCCTACCCCTCCCCTTTCCCCCTTGCCTCCTCATCGTGAACGTTTCCCCTATAAAAGAAATCCATTCTTATCCACTCCGTACCTCCCCTTCTCCCAGTGTTTTTCCAAAGTTCCCTCAAAAGTTACCTTCTACTTCCCCTTCCCCCCTTCCATCCTTGCCCCCTTTGTCTAGGGTTATGCTCTTCAGTCTAGATGTCGTCAGGATAATTCCCCCCTTCCAAAGGAGGCCTAGATAATGAACCACCTCAAGTTTACAAAGTGGGAAGGAAGTCCTACCTTCCTAAATATCAAGAGAAGGTGACAATGAAGATAGGAAAGGGAAGATAAGTTCCAATAACTAGGGCCCTTAGAGAAGGGAGCTCACAACTTCCCACTGCAAAATGATCATTTTATCCTTCAACAGAAGAAGGTTCCCCCCCCAAAAAAACAAAAACAAAAACCAACTTACACTCAAAAGGATGATAAGAATCCTTAAACCTAACATAATTATCCTTCAGGAGACAATGTGTGTAAGTGAAAATGCTAGGGAGAGCCTTGAGTCGTTCCTTAAAAACTATTCTTTATATGCCATGAACATAGAGGGAATATTAGGAGGTATTATAATATGGTGGAGTCCATACTTTAAGGCATATTCCTCTTCTTCCTTTCACACTCAATTTTAGTCAAACTGAGACAAAAAGACAATGATTTTTCCTTTTTAGTCTTGACTATTTATGGTCTTTACACTGACAAAATCCCCTTCTGAAAAGACTTGAAATATGCATGAGAATTCAACAATCCCTTTATAGTGGTAGGAGGTGATATAAACTTCACTCTCTCTTCGAGGGAAGTGTGGGGGAAATATTCTATGGAATATTTGCAAGGAGGTTTTTTTCGATCCTTCCTAGAAAATATTCACCTAGAATATATGGAACCAGTCAAACTTTCTCCCACGTAGAGGAAATTCTGAATAGGAAATGAATTAGTAGCCAAGAGAATAGAAAATTTTCTAGTCTTGGAGTCTCTCCTTGAAACGATACTACTACTAAAAGCATCAATAGGAGAAGGAGGGATCTCAGACCATAGACCTATCCTTCTTCATTGGAAATTAGGAGAGGATAAAAGAAGGAGGGATCTCAGACCATAGACCTATCCTTCTTCATTGGAAATTAGGAGAGGATAGGAGAAGGAGGGATCTTAGACCATAGACCTATCCTTCTTCATTGGAAATTAGGAGAGGACTCTCCCTTAGCCCCCATGAAGATAAACTAGCTATATCTTGAAGAGGAAGGGTATGAAGAAATGGTCTAGTCTAACTGGGTTAAGTTATCTTCAACAAATAAGGAACCTTTAATGTATCAGTTTACAAAGAACCTGGTTCAAGTCCAAACAGCTACAAAAAATGGTTATAAAAAAGATAGAGGACAACCTTACAACCTTGCTCTCCAAGATAGATGAGGGGCCTCTTAGCCCATTCCAACTAAAGGAGTTAAAATATCCAGAGGCAATAAGGCACACATGGTTGAAAAAATAAGAAAATGTATGGATAATTAAAAGTAGGGCACTCTAGATAGAAGCCAGAGAGAACAAAACCAAGTTTTTTCATCATTTTGTGAATCTCAGAAGGAATGTAAATACTATATGGGAAATAAAAATGACGATAGGTCGGTAAGTAGATCCTTTTAGGAGAAAGTGGATTTAGGGGAAAGATTCTTCGCCAAACACTTCAAATATCCATAAGGCTATCCAATACAAGAAATTTTGGAATTAGTTTCTAAATTCCATCAAGTGTTCTCTACTGAAATGAATTAGGTTTTGGAGGAAGAAGTAATAGAGGAATAATTGCAGGAAGCTCTCAAGTCCATGAAAAATGGGAAGAGCCCCGATCATGATGGAATCACCTCAAAATTCTTCAAGAATATTTATGACCCGGTAAAGGATGACTTGCTATTGATAGTTAGGGAAACTTAAAGGGGTGAAAAAATTCATGGGTCCCTTAATTCCACCTTCCTTTGCTTGATTCCAAAAAAACAAGACACATACTCTTTCAATGACTTTCTCCCCATAGCTTGCTACAATGTTATCTACAAATTAATCTCCAATACAATTACGAGGAGACTAAATGCGATGATGAGTGAATTAATAGGTGAGGAACAATTGATATTTCTACAAAAAAGACAAATCCATGATGGAGTAGAAATATCTCAGGCGGTACTACAATAGGTTAAAAAAGGAATTTGAAACCAACAATTTTGAAGTTAGACTTATCAAAATCCTAGGATAGAGTTGATTGTAATTTCTTGAGACTGGTTCTAATCCAATTAGTAATAAATTTAAATTCATTCAATTGGATAATGGGATGTCTCTAAAGATTGTCTTATATAGTACTAATGAATGGATCCCCTTATAGGTTCTTTAGAGCCTTGAGAGGTCTTCATCAAGGGTTCCCATTATCACCCTTTCTATTTCTAATTATAGTATAAGAACTAAGTAAAAT
>CBVK0102013685.1:0-13029 GCA_900067695.1 Picea abies
CTATGAAGTCTTTCAATACTTCATTCATTAATCTCATAAATGTGCTTGGTGCATTTTTCAACTGAAATGGCATGACCAACCATTCAAACAATCCTTCATTTGTCTTGAATGATGTTTTCCATTCATCTCCCTTTCTCATCCTTATTTTATGATATCCACTCTTCAAGTCTATCTTGGAAAAATAGCTTTCTCCACTCAAACAATCCATAAAATCATCCATGCTTGGTAAAGTAAATATATACCTAATGGTGATCTTGTTGATGGCTCTGGAATATGTACACATTCTCCATCCTCCATCCTTCTTTGGACTTAACACAGTTGGTACTACACATGGGCTTAGGATTTCCCTGACTAAACCTTTATCCAACAACTCCTGGACTTGATTTTTGAGTTCCTCATTCTCTCTAGGTGTCAACCTATAAGCTGCTTTATTTGGTAAACTAGATCCTAGAATATGGTCAATATGATGGCTTATACTACTAATGGGTGGAAATGAGTGAGGTAACTCATCCACTACTATGTCAACAAATTTTTCTAATAATTCTTGGATTTCTTTAGGAAAATCTTCCACAGAAGTATTTCCTAATGGGTGGAAATGAGTGAGGTAACTCATCCACTACTATGTCAACAAATTTTTCTAATAATTCTTGGATTTCTTTAGGAAAATCTTCCACAGAAGTATTTGTAAGGATAACTCTAGGATTTCTCACTACAACAAACTACATTTCTTTCTCCTTCTTGACTTCATTCACGAGTTCCTTCCCACTCATGAGAAGTATACTTGAACTGGCTTCCCTCTTTTTCTCTTTGTCTTCTATTGGTAACAAAATATGTGTCCTACCAGTCTTTTCTAGGGTATAAGTATTCTTTCTTCCATCATGAATACATTTTTTTTCAAACTACCATGGTCTCCTGAATAAAATATGGTAGACATCCATATGAATTATATCACATAATATTTCATCCCTATAACCTCCTATTTTAAATTCAACCTGGCATTGTTGAGTTACCATTACTTGATGTCTTTTCTGCAACCATGACACCTTCTATGGATTTGGATGTGTCATTGTCTTCAGCTCCAGTTTCTCCACCATCTCTGTGGATACTATATTGTTAGTAATCCCACTCTTTATGATCACCTTGAAAACTCTATCTTTCTTATTGCAAGCAATTCTGAATATACTTGTTCGCTGAACTGGTTCCTCTACCACCTTCTTTGGTTTAAGAATAATTTTCCTCATCATGAGGTTCTTTCCTCCTTCTGTTTCTTCTTCTTCCACATGCTTCTATGCCTCAGTAATGTGTGCTTCTCCTCTTCCTTCTTTCTTTCTCTCGAGACATTCCCAAGACTTGTGCCCTGGTTTTCCACAGGAATAACATCTAACTTCACCTCCTCTGGCTCTTCCTCTTCCTCTAGAAAAATAGCTTCTTCCTCCATGTTGTCCTTCCTTAGAATGTCCACCTTTCTCAAGGTGACTATGTCATTTTCCAGCTTCATGCTTCGGTTTATGGAACTTCTCTCTGTTGGTTCCCTTATCTCTTCTTGAATTTCCTCCTCTATTTCATTGGCTTGTTTCCTGGCCAATTTCTCTTCATCTTTCAAGGCTGCTTGATAACCATCATCGAATTTACTAACAGATGTCATGTTGATCTCATCTTGTATTTCATATCTTATCCCATTGATATACCTGGCTACTTTTTCATCTTCATTCTCTTTCTGTCCAGCCCTGATGTTCAGTCTGTAAAATTATTCAGTGTACTCCTTCACTGATAAGATTTTCTATCTCAGGTTCTGAAATATTCTGAATAGATTGATTTGGTAATCCTTTAGGATAAATTTGTCTTTTATCTTAGCTACCATCCTATCCCATCTTTTAATTTTCTTCTTGCCATTGCACTTGTGCAATTCATCCCACCATAGTGCTGCATGATCTTTTAGTCTTGTCACATCATGCTTCACTATCTTGTCGGCTTCGATATATTCATAATCGAAGTACTTGTCCATAGCACATACCCAATCCAATAATTCTTCAACTTCTAAATTGCCTTCATACATTGGTACCTCTATTTTTTCTTTGGCTCCTATTCTTGAAACAAATTATAATAAGAGATCTCCTGCAAGATCCTCTGCTACATCTTCTTCGACCTCTATCTCTTCACTCTCATCTTCACTAATATCTCCAACGTCTGCTGCTCTCCTCTGCGCTATTTACATGGAGTCCAATCTCATTCTGAGTCTCCTCATTTATTCTTCCATCTTTGCATTCTCTTTATGCCTTTTGGGTAGCATGCTTTCACTGCGTCACCTTCTGATGCCTTCAAACAAAAATCAAATTTTGATACCACAAATGATACCAATTTATCTCCTTTCTCCTTTGTTTGTTGTTTGCAAACAAAATCAATATCATCTCTGATACCACATGATGCAGCCCCCCCTACTTCCTTGTAGGGCTACATGACCTCCTAGTCAAGGATCTCTGATTCTTGAGTTGAACGACTCTCTGAAACCTTGATGGTCTCATTCTATATCTACACATAGGCCCTTTCAAATTTATGGTGTAGGTCTTATGGTACCCACGACCTTCCCCTTCATGCCTAAGAAATATCAGAGTTTTTGGGCACTTGCTCCTTTTCTTATAAGCCAGGTGTGAGGTTCCTCGTAACCATGAGTGGTGACCACATGCCTATCCAAAAGGCCCTTCACTATCCCAGACTTTGGGTGTTTTGTTGCGAGTCACCCTCTACTATTCTGATCCCCGAACTCTGAACTAAGAGACTAGTGAGTGCTAGCTCTATTCCTTTGACTCCTAACGATGTGACCTTCTGCTATTACCTAGGGTCCAACTCCCATGCGATTCGGGACTTTGCACTTCGCAAAGTTGAAAGAATACTCACCTCTCTTCTCCTGAAACCTAAAATATTCTCCCCAACAAAAGGGATCAACGGTACTTATCTCTCCCACAACTAACGATCGAGATCCACTTCATGACTTCATGCAGGAGTCCACAAATCTGCGCCACATCTCTTCTGAATCTGACAACTCAGATTCACTTCGGGTCTTTGAACTTTGGGAGTTTCAAATATCAACTAAAACTCTCGAATGGATTTCTCAAATCCACTGATCTACTGACACATATCTTTAGGCGATCAATGATCGGGATCCTTCTTCGGCTATTTCACCTCCCCCTTGTCCACAAACTTTTGGAGTTGTGGATCTTGTGCCACCTGTCCTCCTTCACGATGGGTGGTCCCAAACTACTTCGAGACTTTGAAGATTTGGTAATTTCTCTCTCTTGTGTGTGCAAAGCGCTAAGGCTCATGCACCTTGATTTGATCAGATGGTTGTCGATCCTCCACGCTATGATCCAATAGTTGTTTTCATTCCTCCTCCTGAGTTTCTAATCTCTTCCAGCTTAGAATATTTTCTAAGTGTTCAAAGGCCTCAACCTTTTCTCCTCCTGCGAGTCCATCTCTTGGACCTCGTCTACACTTCTGAAAAGTGTTATCCCTTCTGAGATTGATCCTTTGAGGATTCCTATTTCCCATGCACTCCTTGCATTCTTGGGATTTCGTCAAACTCAGATCGAAATATTTCTTGAAAAATAAATTCTTCTCACCCTCCTGGTGTTCCTCTATTTTGGTTCTTCGATGCTTGGTCACTCCTCGACGTTGTGCACTCCTTGCACCTGGTCTAAGTTCCCCTTGTTCTCTCTGAACTCCTTTGAGTCAATTTGAGACTCTGTCAACTCATTCCTTGTGTACGAGATGCATACCTTGCATACGAGTTTCAAAAGAGAAACAATTGAAACTTATCTAGTTTTGTCACAAACTCATACGATCAACTTTTGAACAATAACACATGAATTAAATGAATTTAAATCACACACACACAAAATATAACATTCATTCAATCACACATCGAAATGAACACAGTCCGAAGAATTGGGAAAATTATGTCTGTTTCTATTCATTCATGAAACAAATTACATAATATTGCAGTTCTTCACTGCATCTTTCTTCTACTCTATTCTACTCTATTTACTGATCTCTATCTCCCCTATCCTCTATTCTATTACAATACAACAAAAACTGTCTAAGGACGGGCTCCATGAGCTCTCTCTGTCCTGTCTGCAACCTATCCTATCAAAATCTGGCGGTTACCTACTTTCTCCTATTACAATAACTTTCAATTATTACCCGATAAGGGCTCCCACTCCCTATCCGCAACTTCTTACAGTCGTATAAGACTTTACAAACAAGATATATTAAAAAAAACGTTGTTTCCCAAAATATCTCAACAACTCATTTCCCTTCTAAATTAAATGTTGAGATGTCATATCCCTACCTCCACGCTTGTGTCTTTGACATTGAAGGCGACGATCCTACATATTTCCTGATTCTCATTTGGAAATATAATTCAATAGAATTCATTCAAAAAAATTATCATCATGATTCAAATACATGTCGAACCATTCAATTTGAAAATAAATCAAAATATACCATACCAAATGACAAGAAATTATGAATAATACTAAAGTTATGATATCAACTTGTAAGAATGGTGAATGCAATATAAAATTATAAATCAAATGAGCATTATGGAAGGAGGGAATATTTACTTTGATGTGCAACATAAATATAAGGGAACTAGAAATATGGTAGGGTTTGATGTGCACTTTGATCTTTTAAGGAATAGGAAAGAGGATCGTGGTGACTTGTTCCACCCAAACTTCTAACAATAATCAATCCAATGAAAATTTCAAGTTATATTGGTCAACATTTGAATGTTGGTATTAAGTTGAAAGTATAAATGTGAAGACACCTAAGAGATTTTTAGAAGATTTCATATATGAAAACATTTAATGCGAAGGGAACCATCAACATCAAAAGTTAGTAAAAGTTTATTGAAGATGGTGAATAATATCCACCCTACTATGCAACATTCAATGCTATGTGAGGTGATGTATAGGTCATCATGTCTGAAAGAAATTCAAATTCGACAACCTATACACCACCCCTACAAAATTCAATGTTGCATAGTAGGGTGGATATTGGTCGCCATTGACGATCACATTCGCATGATTTTTCAAAGGGGCAACATCCCATTTTTGGTATTTTACAAAGCACATGAAGGATATCAAAAGTAGTTCGATCATAAAATTGGAACTACTCATAAAATCAAGGGAATTGTTTTTTTAATTGTTCAGTATGAAATCGTCCAATTACAAAATCAGGCCCGATTGGGATATCGAGGGAAAAAATACTTTCAGATGTGAAGTAAACATGGTAGTTGATCATGAAATTAGGCTTAATTATGAAATTTCTTTGAATTTAGATATCAAAGAAAAAATTGACTTGATCATTTGATCATGCTTGATCAATGAATCATTTTGATATTTTGAAAGTCTTAGCTCTAATTGTTTGGATGCATGGATAAACCTAATTGTGAAATTGAGCCCTATTCAAATATTGATCAGTTATTTTTTAATGCATCAGCATCTGACTCTATTTTATTAGGAGAAAGGGACTAATTGTGAAATCAGGCTCAATTTAAAGATGGAGGAAAAATGTGAATGATGATCAAAATTTTAATTGGCCCAATTGAAGTTAGTATGAGTAATTTCCTTAAATTATGCAAGTATGAATTTCCTTCAATATTACAAGTGTGAATTATTTTCAACGATTTATTTCTTAAAATCATTGTAGGTAAATCAATGTATAATACCTAATTCCTACATATACAATTGTTATGGGATAAAATCTCACAGGGATCTTGTTGAATACACAACAAAAGTTTCCTAGGATTAACCTAGTAATCCTAGACAGAAAGAGCTCTAGACTTCTTATGATTTTCCTAGATCTAGATTCAAACACATGGATTCATGATTATCCTGAGTGGTGAAGTTTGCATACCTTTCTTGAGGTTGTCCTTTTTATCTCTTGTATTTTGTAGTATTGAAACTCTAGCTCCAAGCTCCACAACCTACTTCCTGCATACAAAATACAAGCAAAATATTTCCTACCTCTCTACTTGGGATTAGAATCCTAGATATAAATTTCTTCTAATAAGATATATAATGATATAAATCAGATCTAAACATTTTCATAATGGAATACAAATATATCAGGGGAAAACCAATGATCTATTGACAACATAAGATGAATTACATCAGGCATACCTTAGGTGTTGATGCATGATCCATTGACCTCCTTGCTCCTCGATCTTCCTTTATCTCCTTGGTCATGCTAGGATTCACTGACTTATGGTTGTAGTAGATGGAACAAGAACCTCAGAAATTGGAAAACATAACAATACTATGAATTCTTCATCTCTTTCCCAAGGCTTGCCTTTGTTATATATATCTTTGGAGGAGGTCTGGGAGAGCTTCTAGATCTTCTAAAGACCACTAGAGACTTGAATGATGTGAGTTCCTATGCCCTTTCCATGGAGATACAAATCATCCCTTGCATATCACCTTGTAACTTCTTGAATCTATAATCTTTAGAGAGCCTTTGTTGTTGAGACACTAGTGATCAACGAGGTTCCTCACTTGTTGTCTACTAGGTGTGCCACAAGGATCTCCAAAAAGGGGGTAAACCTTAGGAAGAAGATGTATTATGGATTTTATCCTCTTATGGATTCCTCTTTGGCTTATAAGGTGGAAATTAAGGCTATAATAGATGTCCCCCTAATGTGTGAGATCAGGAAAGGAATGGATGGCCAAAATATATTACAATAAAATAGTTTCCATTTGAGGCAGTGCGAGGGGAGAGAAAAGGAGTGTCGGAAGTCAAAAGAGTCCTACAATAAAACACCAAGTATGATAGAATGTATAGACCAATCCCCTAAGTAGACATACTTAGATTCTAAATGAGCATGCTCGCTAAACAATACACTGTGGATCCATAAAATGAAATTCTAGACCATGGACATGAAAGAATACACAATGGATTCATGTCATCAATAAGACCATACCCATGAGCCAATAAAATGTGGATATACCTCATGAACACAATCATAGCCACCAAAAAATACAATGTGGATCTATGACAAAACATACTGAGGAGAGTGCCCCCAATGTCTTCAACGTACTCATAGATAAGTGATATACTCCATTGAAACTTGGAAGGGGATGTTGTAAAGGAATGGTGTGTCCCAAACCCAAGGTCTTCGTCCCAAACCCTGATGGTACAAATATACACATGCAAATAGATGCGTTGTTGTCAAGGATGGTAGAAACCGTTTTATTATGATTCATTGATGTATACCATTAACAAATGCAAGGGGATCCACTAATGATGAAGATGAAAATGAAGGTACTTATTACAATATAGTGAGTGTGAATAAAGGATATGATTTCGAGCACTCATAGAATCAATCTATCAAAAGTCAATAATAAAAAGATCATTGTTGATCATGAGGAGACCTGCCACTGAGGAATGCAAGCTCCAAGGTACTAGTTGGTTTCTATATCCCTCTCCTAGATAATGNNNCAAGCTCCAAGGTACTAGTTGGTTTCTATATCCCTCTCCTAGATAATGTGTTGAAGTTGATAGGAAGATATTTTTCGAAGGATGGCCTTGATGTATCCCCCATCAATCGACATAAAACATACACTAAGAGATGATGTGAAGAGAGAGTATCACTAAGTCCAACTGACACAGGGATGGCCAACTCAGAAAGTCAACAAAACAACATATTGATGACTTCGACTTAAACTTCCCTTGAACATGTAGCATGGCACAATGGTGACTTGGAAAAAATATGTAAGAGTTGGACGAATATAGTGCAATAACACATGAGACATCAAAGCACCCTCCATAATGACTGGAAGAGTAACCACTTGGAGGAGTATCTCTGATTCATATTATTGGGATGGCTCCTAGGAAAGCTAAAACCAAATTGTATGATGAGGAATAAAACATGTGCCATGTTCAAGGGAGACTCGATTCACATTGCCATTTTCAGAATAGACCAATGGTGAAAAATACCCCACTCTTTTTTTAGTTTTTTTTGTCTCCTTCAAGGTTTAACAATCACGAAAGAATGACACAATTATGCTCGGTCTCCTTCATGGTTTAATGAGCAAGAAAGAATGACGCAAGTAATATCGATGTGTCTTTTTCGTTTGGTTTTAACAAGACCTAAAAAGAGTTAAAATGATACTCGTGAGTGTCTTTTTGGTGTCCTTTTATGAGTTCGAAAAAGAGATAAAAGTATACCCGAAGGGAGAGAACGAGTGGCTTAAAACATGTTCTTGTGTTCCAAGAACATGGAATTGACCTAAGCAATGAGGAATGAAAATGGTATTAGAAAGTGATATCCACTCTTAGAAGTTGTTCTCTCCCTGGGAAGGTGGGTGCAAAAAAAGGGCCAAATAATGCAAGAGGCTGATGGTAAAGGTTACTGCATAACGGTAAGTGGGATATGGGTCAACAATAACTCAATGAATAAAAACATGATGCGAGTGACACATGCATAGGATACCATTAATAAAAAAGCAAAATTTTTAGGAACCCCCATGGTATGTCACCAAAATATAGATGAAGAAAGGAAAATGAGGGTCAAACTTCAAGTCACAATGGGGATAAAAGAGGGCTCAGGGGCCTATAGGGAAATCGTAGCATGGAAACCAAATGAAAATCGGGGTGCTAACTAGGGTTCCCATGAAGGGTAGGCACTACCATACATGTTATGACATGCAAATTGAATGTCTAAGGTATTAACCTGATGGGATCGAACCTAAGGCAATGTAAGGGTAGAATGAGCAGTTAATAATGCACAAAGGGAAATGAAAGGAAAAACCTATCCCTATATGCTAGTTTGGAAAATTCATACCTTAAGTCACATGGATGTTTTCGTCTGCATAAAATATTCCCTATAATCTTGTCAACACATGAAAACTAGATTTACGGGATCAAATTTCATAGTGAAATCTCAAAAATAAAATATTTTTGTATTTTTTGATATGATATATGAAAAACAAAAATCAGTCACACTACACATCTATGTACAAAGCACTAAGGATCTTGATGCTTTACACCAAGTAGATCCCATTTCTAGGCTCGGGCCAAGAATATTTTTTGTCATCAATGAAGTCATGAGCCATTGTCAACATTATGTGGCTCACCATGTCAGGGCCATGCCATATAGGAATGAATATCTATGGCCAAAGATACTCATCATGGGTGGTTTCATGAGCTACAACAACTCCTTGATGGGACCCATCAAGACATGAAGGATGTACAAAACATAAATATTTGATGGAATGGGAAGTAGAGAAATCATTGATAGGTTCTAAAAAAGATAACCAATGTGGGAAAGGGTCAAAACTAGGGGTTTCACTGGATGCCTTGGAAAATGCCCCTAGTCCTAGATCAAGAATCATCATGTCAAATATCATCGGTTATGAATCAGGAAACAGTGATAGATGTGACACCTTATGCGTTGGATTTTCTATAGAAGACATGAATTCCAGGATGCCCTTTTCTAAAGGAAACTCAATATTAAGGAAATCATGTGAACTGAGAGAGTCAAAAGCCCACTCAGGTGGAATAGGGTGATCGCAGTCCATATGAGGATGGAGTTACTAACCAATATCAGTGGATGTTGATGGGATTGTTAGATTGAAAATATCAACCATGGTGAGTGGCATGGAAGCTCCATATGAATCAAGATCATCAAGACGAGGTACCACCCAAGGATCAAAATACCCTAGCGATCCACTAGTAAATGACAAAATTATGTTTATATGTGAAATGTTTACAGTGGGAGACAACGGGGAAGGGAAAAAATTCCCATCAGCGAAGGATATTTGAACATCCCTACACCGACATTTATATAAGACTATGTGGTATCACCGAAAAAGGGTACATTAGAGCCTGTATTGGATCCAAGGTCTAGGGTAAACACAAGATGATCAATCGTAATGATTTTCCCTTGATGAGGGAAGAATAGGACCCTAAACACCAAAGAGACAATTGTAGTCATCTCATAAAACCAAGTATGACTGACTAAAAAATTGTACTCAAGAGGTGCGTTGACAACCTCAAAATCAACAGAGACAATCTTACCACCTAACTCGATGGGTAAGGTAATGATTATTCCATGGGTTTGGAACATGTGTTTGTTGAATGATTTCAATAGTGTTGTAGATATGTTGAGGTTAGGAGAGTTAAGGGCCTTCCAACAAGAAATGTACATGATGCAAGTCGAGGCTCGTTCATTACAGTGTAAATATTTTTCCCCAATGATCACACTGTGATTTGAAATTTGACCTAATGGGAGGGCCTATGAGTAACCTGGGAAGAATCAAAGGTGATCATAAAACTCGACTCCAAGGGATCAACCCCACCTATGGAAGAAAACAAGGATTTTTAGCTACATTGGGCAGCTTTGAAGGAATTCAAGTGAAAACATGGCACATGGTGTCTAGGACAAGTCTTACACAATATTGTAGTTGTGGGAATCCCATGTGTTAGGATTATGTGTCGTGCTTCAAATAAATCCCTTCGGGGGGTGAAGTGATGCGTCAAAATATGGTTTCTCAATATGAAGAGGGCCAATTGGATGGGAAGAAGATGTCGCGTCTCTCACATCATGGGAAGGCTTAAGAATGCCATAGTTTTGTCCCTACTCAACAAATTTACCACTTGGTCGCACATGAAAATGACAATATTCGAGGAAGACCCCTCATGGTGAGGGGTATCTTCCATGCCCCTTTGTAGAGCGCATGATTTGTGGCAACCATATTTTGAGGTTGAGGGGGGAAAGGATGGGTTAAGAAAGTAGGATGTTGGGGGTCCCATTGTTGTGCAAAAAATATATGGACTTCATACTTTTGAGGGAACTGGTGAGTAGGGTGGTCTCCCCACAAATTGTGCAGGGGAATCAACTCTTCTTCTTTTCCTTAGTACATCCCTCCTGAGTGTTTTGGGTAGAGGAATTCCTTTCTCATTGTTGGAGTTATTTTTCTTATTCCTATTTTTCTTTCCTCCAGGTTGCTAAGGATTATTCAGTTGCGTGGACCACATTGAATTGACCTCAGAGGTATGAGTAGGGACCAAAATAGTTTGAGAACTAGTACCAACCACAACAATTGGAGAACTAGTGCTAGAAGCTGATATATATGACTTAATGGATATTTGACCCATCTGATCAACTAATTGGTTCATAGAGGCATGTGAAATAGAACCAAACACACCATTGACATGGGTTCTTGGGTTTGGATTCCTTGGATCTATCAATGACCTAAGAGAATTTGGGATAATGTCATAAAGTGTACCCAATTGAGAATAGATCAAGTCTAAGTGTTGGGCACACAAAATGACCTGCTCCTCGGTGGCCTTCCCAACCATAGCTACATCTATGGAAATGGGTAGTAGGAGGGACTTTTTGAACCACTCCATAAGGAGTTTCTCCATAATCGCAGTCTTAATCATACTACGTCTTCGTCACCACTCATGTATATGATCAGAAATATGTGTGGCATTAACCTGGTGCAGTGAGGTCAATACCTCAGTTCCTATATCATATCAAATAGAAAATTGGTAATGTGTTAAGAACGCCATTTCCATATCGTTGAATCTTTTAAAGGAACTACCTTTTAATTCAATATAACATTTAGCGGTAGCTTGGGTTAGGGATCTCTAGAAAAGATGCAACCTCACACTATCATCCATCAACGAGTTGGATGAACACTATAAGTGCTATGTCATGATGTGTGTGGAGGGGTCCTCTCTTGGAATTCCATCTAAATTTAGAATGTATGATGGAAACTTGGAAGTCATTGCATGCCAAGATGGGTCATGGGAAATAGGGTCATTTGTTAACCATGAAAAATCCGGTAAATCTAATGTTGCGAGGAAAGGTAATGGTGAAAACTAATATTGGGAGGGAGGTGAAGTCTATGTTGTCCCAGATGGACCTTGAGGTCCCCCTATATTGGTACTATTGAAGGGTTGGGGTGATATTGAAGAGTGAGTGCCCCCAGGAATGGTGGCACTCCTAGGACCATGACTGTTCCTAGAACCGAACATGTCCCCAGGGGTAAATGTGGACCCTCCAAGAAAAATAGTCCCAAATTTCATCCTAGGGAAGAAACCCCTAGAACTCAATGTGTTAACAAAAAGAAAACCCCAATTTACTCCAAGGGATGTGACCCTAGGAAAAGGTGTGCTACCCCATGGAAAGTTAAAAAATATGGAAGTATTGTTACCCCCAGATAGACTAGGGACAACCCCAAAACCATTATACATATTCCATCCAAAAGGTTCACCCGAACCTGATGATGTTGGGTCTATCATAGAATTAGCGGAGGTGGAAGGAGCTCCACTTACCATGCTGAAACCAAAGCTTGATCCCCCACTGGAAAATAATCTGAAAGTGGGTAGTGATGTATAAGGGATGGGCGTAGGGATGTTAGGTATATTGGTGGATGGAAATGACGACACAACCAATGTCCCCCAGATCGAGGGACCAATAGAAAAAGGTATGGATGGTGTAAGTCCAATGGAGCTAAGGGGTGGTAATGTGGACATCACTGGGATTCCCCTGACGAAATTTCCCCCTATTCCACATGAGGATAGGATTGTATGCTCAACTACACTAGATGAAATACTAGGTTCTGACATGGTGGGAGGATTTCTAAACAAAGAAAATGGCTCACTAAAAATTTCTCTTACTTGGACAAGTAGAGGTGTGTCTAGTTCAGTCAAAGGAGGGTTGAAATTTGTTGGAGGACCTTCATCTACCACTTCCACTTCAGCCAAACCGGTCTCGTCAAACCAAATATAAGACCCTTTGAATTCCTTGTAACTTATGTCACACCACTTTAGAGGAAGTTGCAACTCTGAAATAGGATCAAGTTGTTGGATTACTGAGAGGGGGGGTGAATCAGTAATAGTGTAATTATAATCCTTTTTCTTCAAATGTTATATCAATGTATAATTATTATCCAATAATGAGTAGTAATAAATAAAAAATCACACACATACATAGTACACCAGTGTTTTATGTGGAAACCCAAA
>CBVK0102013719.1:0-10695 GCA_900067695.1 Picea abies
TTTAAAATAGTGAATCTCTTTTTTGGAAAAACCATGGAAAATTAGCCCATGAGCGAAATTTAGCCCCTAAAATCATCCCTTCTAGAGAGTTGTTTTTTGGAAGGCCCCTTGATCCACTGGTTTTCCTATTGATAGCCTAGATTTGTTAGGGGTGTGATCTTTGGTTCTATATTTATGATAGCCATAGGTAAATTGTTGTTATTTTCATGACACATTTTATTCATCATGGCAAACCAATTGCTTCACTGGTCTTGTTGACAACAAATAATTTCACCAGAGGCAGTGGAATGACCACGTCTTAAAAGGAGGTCAATACATGATATAGAACCTACCTGGGTTTATATAATACTTGAGGAGAGTGAATGAGTAGAAGTTGAAGTGGTTGAAAAAAATCCTCCACCAAATTTTAACCCTCCTTTGATTGATCCTAGAGACCTCGTACTCATCCAGGTAAAGGGACTATTTATTGAGCCTTTTTCTTTTTTCAATGATCCTCACATAATGTCGAGGCCAAGTGTTTTGTCTTGTGTGTATGAGCCTTCAAGCCTATTGATGAGAATTATAGGAGGCACCTCTGTGATGTCCTCCTTTTCATCCATTAGTTCCTTAGGACCTACACCATCCTTTCCCATTTCATTAGGTATCTCCATTTAGGGGATGCTAGCAGTAACTGAATTTTCTTCCATGGGTATAACTAACATTAGCACACCCATCCTATCTATTACGATGCCCACATTTGGATCTTCAACCAGTGGGGTGCCAAGCCTTGGTTTCAACACTGTAAGTGGATCTCCTTATGCTTATGGCATCCTTATAGGCAACATGACAATGACGAATTTTGGTTTCCCTTTTGGTTGGAATATGATTAGTAGTTTTGGGTCTCCTCCTAGCCAAGATGGGGGTAGCAATTTTTCTCGGGGATTCAACATCCCATGGGGTGGTTTCCCTTTTATATATACTTCTACTTCTAGGAATTATTTTTGTGGGAACAATTATGGTTAGGGGAGTTGTAATCCTTTTGGGTATATACTTGATCTTGGAAGTAATCCTCTTGGGGGAATGTATGGTCCCAGAAGAAATAATGTTTCTAGGAGCCCCTTTTATCTTAGAGGAAAACATCTTGGGGTCATGTATGGTCATGGAAGAAATAATTTTTATGGGAATCCCTTTGCTCCTAAAGGAGATGCTCCTGGGGGAATACATGGTCCCATGAGTAGAAATGTTTCTTGGAGTCATTCCATCTATGAGGGAAATGATCCTTTTGGAAACCCACATCCCACTAGAAAATTGAATGTCAGGGGACCTCAGGGTCCATATGGTTCAAAAAATTCCTTGTCCCAAATCCAAAATACATTTTCTAACACACAGTTGCATTTCTTGGAAACACGGGACTTGCTAGATTTTTCATAGTTAACAAATGACCCCATTCTCCACAACCCATTATGGCCAGCATATCCTACCAAACTACCGCCTAACATGAGAAAATTTGATAGAAAATTGGGAGAATACTCATCAATGAACATAATGAATTACTATATTTGGTGTTCATCCAACTCTTTGATGGATGACAATGCTCAATTGCATCTTTTCCAGAGATCCATGACCGGGCATGCCACTAAATGGTGTATCAAAATTAAGGGCACTTTCTTCAATAGATTCAATGAATTGGCTATGGTGTTTCTAATGAATTTTGAACTACCCATTAGGTATGAGATAAGAAAAAATATTTTGATGTCTTTGCATCATAATAATTCCATGCATATATCTGATCATATTCGTGAATGGAGATGACAATGTAGGCTCATCAAAGACCATATTCTTGACCAACTTCTTATGGATTGGTTTACTAAATATCTCTTACCACCCATTGGCAAGGATGTAGATATGACATGGGAGGTTACTTAGAAGCATGCCATTTATGTGCCCAACATTTAGAATTGATATACTCTTAGTCTGACACCTTATATGATATTATCCCACACGCTCCAAGGTTATAAACAGATCCATACAAACCAAATGTTGGACCCCATCCCAATGGTGTGGTAGGTTCTATTTCCAATGCATTTATGGGTCAGTTAGTTGTACAGTTGGGTCAAATGCACATTTCACCACACCCACAATCTACTACACCCCACCACTCAAACTTCTCATGATCCCACTCAAACCTATGAGGTTCTTCAATGCTGTACAAACAACTGACGAATCCTCAAAAACTTGGAGGGAAGAAGAAGAATAAAAAGAAGAATTATAAGAATGAGCATGCAACTTACCAAACCCAAAAGACATATTGGTGGAGGCACTAAGGAGAAGAAAAATAATTGGTTTCCTTGCAATATATGTGGGGAAGATCATCCTACTCATTAATGTCCAAAGATGTATGAAATTAATTGGTACTTTTCCCAACAGAAGGCTCCCTAATAGCCTACTATTTTGACCCATCCATTTTCTCCCCATCCCGAACAAATTGTTTCCACAAATCTTGCCCCTCTGTAAGGGGGCGTGGAAGGTACCCCTTAGCTGGAGAGGTCGTCCTCAAATAGCGAAGTTTTCATGTGTGACCAATCAATGTCATTACAAACTCGAGCTCATAGCTATGAGAATCCATAGGTTGTTCCTTCCACTTAGGATCATGTACCCTCTTCCCAGCCTAGTGGCCCTATCCAAATATAGAAGCCATCAATCGAGACAATGCTTCTCCCACCCAGGGGAATTATTCAGAGAATGACACATAATATCAATACACGGGCCTCACACAACTATAGTATTATGGAATATTTTTCCCAAGCACCATGTGCCATGTTTTCCCTGGAAGTCCTACAAATATTCCCCATGTAGTGTAAGGAAATGTTGTCAATGATAGGTGGGGTTGATCCCTTTGAGTCCAATTTGATTGCATTTTATCTTGACCAAGATCATCATAGGCTCTCCTACCAAATTGATTTTTATATTCAAGTGATATTCTGTTGGAAGACAATCTATTGTACGATTTTTGATGAATGTGCCTCTGCTTGCATTATATCCATTTCATGTTGGAAACTTATCGGATCTCCAAAGTTCGAACCATATAACACGATGTTGAAGGCCTTTGATGGATACATGTTTCGACCTCATGGTATCAACACTACATTTCCCATTGAGTTAGGTGGTAAAACTATTTTTGTTGAGATGGAGGTGGTTGATGCCTCTCTGGAGTATAACTTGCTACTTGAGTGTACTTGGTTCTATGAGATAATATATGTCATCTAGTCAGTGTTTTATCCTTTCTCTTTTCTCATCAACGAAATATTGTAACCATTTACCAGCTTGCATTTTGCATGCCTGACCTTCGAACTGGTGTGATTTCTAATGTTCCATTTGTCGATGAATCCAAGACTGATTATATGAGTGTTGGTGTAGGGATTTTCAAATATTCCTCCATGATGGGTACATTTACCCTTCCCCTCCCATCTCTTTCCCCAAATGTGGCTCCAATTAATATGATCTCTCCTATCACTAGTGGATCCCCCGGGTGGTACCTCATCTCAAGGAAGTAGAGTCTTACAAATATTGCATGACAATCATAGTGGTTGATATTTCCTCATTGGTGATCTTGTTGGTGCCAACTAACACTAGTAAGAATCTCCATCCTCATATGAAGTATGATCAATCTACTCTTCCCACAAGGGATATTGACTCTCCATGTTCACATAACATCCTCAATTTTGAGTTTCCTTCAAATGAGGCCATCCCAGAAGTCATGGATTTATTAGATAAGCCAAAGGAATATGCGATGTCTTGGTAATATCTTCTTCCTAATGTAGAAACAAGGAGGGTTAACACAATGAGTTTCAATCCAAGACTGGGTGCATTTTTGGGGCATCTAGTTAAATGTTACTTCTTGACCTCTTTGCACCTCATATATCTTGTTCAAAACTTACCACTGAATTCTCTTCTCTAAATCATACCAAGGATCAATGTTTCATATCTCATTTATGTCTTTATGGGCATCATCAAGAAGTTTCAATATATCATGAAGCTACTTACAATGAGTATAATCATACGTGGAAATTTGATTCTATGTGGTGCGGCCCTAGCATGGTGTGCCACATGGTAATGAAAATGGCCCATGAGTTCATCAGGGATGATCAATATCCTTGGCCTGAGTCTAAAAATGGGCTCTACTTTTCATAAACTATTAGTATGCATAGTGCCTTGTATATAGGTGTGTGGTGTGAGTGCATTTTTTTTTTCATATATCAAATCCGAAAAATACAAACACATTTGTTTTTTTTTTGAGATTTTACTACGCATTTTAACATCGAGTCTAGTATTTTGGATGTGTTTTATAGGACTCAGTGACATTTTGATTATCCATTTTCTATAACAATATCCATTGAAATTGAGCTACATGTCTCAATCCGACATCTAGTGATAGGTTTTTCCCTGCAACCCCATTTTTCATTATTAAACATCCATTATGTCATCACAGAGCCTTAGGTTCAACCCCATCAGTTTGAAACATTATCCACTCTATTTTTTCACATTGTAACTTCCATAGTAGTGCCTACCCTCCATGGGCTCCCTAGTTAGAACCCTAATTTCCATATGGTGCCTATGCTTCAATTTATTTTAGGCTTGAGAGCCCTCTTGTAGACCCACCATGACTCAAATATGAGCCTCATCCTTCTCTCTTCATTTATGTTTTGGACATATCCCAAGGGTGTTCCCTTCAATTTTATGTTACTTTATGGTTTCACATGCATTTACTTCTTATTTCTCGATTCATATTGCTAAGTGGATGTTTTCCTTGAACCCTCTTACTGCCATCGCAGTCACGCTTGACCTCTTTCCATTTTCATTTTCTTTCTTACAATTTTTGACCCTACACCCATGAAGAGAACCATTGCTATGAGTGGAACTCACTTGCCAATACCCAATTTGCATTCATATTTCCTAAGTTGGTGATTCAGGAGGATCCAAAATACCTCAAGATTCAAAGGTGTCAAAAGTGATGTAAGGTTTTCCATGAAGAAGAGCTCGATGAGATATTTTCAACGCCACTTGAACATGATAAAACAAGCTTCATATGAGAAAGATATCGTGTTTTGAATTTTTTGTCAAATAAGACAAAAGTAAGGATGAAGGTGACATGTGGCAGTCCCATAAGAGGACACATAGCAGTTGTATGAAGTGACATATGGAATCCATACAGGACATGTGATAGGTTAAGCAGTGGACACATGGTAGAGGTATGGCATGGTATATAGGTTGGCAGATGATGTGGCATCAAAGATAGAAGATGACATGGAATCTAGGTTGGATGGTGACATGGAATTATCATGACACGGACCAATCAGAGGCTACCACGTGGCAACCTTTGATTGGCCAAGAAGGTTCTATACCCAAATTGGAAAATGGGTGGTTGGTTAGGATCGAACCCCTGACCTCTGGGATACAGTGTAATGAATTCACCAAAAGATCAATGGCTGGACTTGGGAACCATCGACAAACCTCCCATAATTAAAGTCATCATAACCATATATACCAAAGGGGGAAGTTCCATGAGTTTGACCCTATGACCTCCCCTCCAACCAATGGTTTAAACCATATACAATCAACCAACATGCCAATTTGATGTGACTTGTCATATAGCCCACACCGAATCATTTTGATTTGGTAAATATTCACATTAATGAAAATCCCAAAGCCCGCGGGCTGGACCCTGGGTTGATTTTGTTCTAAAGTTTTATAAGTGGGATGAACAACAATGCATTGGAAACATTACTTTGGTAATTAGTGTGAGATTTGTTTGTTTGAAAGCTACATTCTTTTGTAATGTTGATTGATATGAGCTATTTTATCCCTTTTAGTGGATTGTGAAGAGGAGAGAGATAATTCCAAAGGATTTTGGAGGCCATTGTGTTGCAATAGAGTAGAGGAACAACTATTGATATTGAGGAATTGATGTAATTTTCTCATTTTTCATCATAATTGAAGAGACCACTCCATTGTAAGTGGACCTAGAGTTGTATCTCACATTGGGTGAAATATGTTATCAATCCCGTTGTATCATTCTTGTTTCTTTCCTACTTATTATTTCTCCTCATAATATCTTTATGTAGTGTTTTACTTGTCTTAGTTTTCCTAGTATTAAAGAAATCAAGTCATTAATTAGCTAATTAAATATCTAGATCATTCGGTTCCATGCACTTGGAACATAGATGCATGATATTAAGCCACTCATTCTCTCTAGACGAGCTAACTTTTAACTAATGATGAGCTTACTTTTAACTCTTTTTTGTGCTCATTAAAACATGAAAAAGACACCTCAAGAGTATACTTTTACCTCTTCTTTTGGATCGTAAAAAACTAAAAAAAAATACATTATCGAGCTCACTTTTATCTCTCTTTCATGCTCATAAAACCATGAAGGAGACACTTAATAAAAAAAGAATGATTTTTTTTTTTACCATTGATATGTATTTACAAATTTGGGAACATTGGTTGTGTATCCCTTGAACATGGAACTTGTTTGCATCATTTTCCTATATTTGGGTTATAGATTTCCTAGGAGCCACATACCATCATTATAAGTCACATATACTCCTCCGATTGGTTACTCTTATAGTCATTATGGAGAGTGTTTCAATGCATCACGTGTTGTTGCACTATATCAATGGTGCTCTTGAGTCTTGTTGTGAGGTCATAATTATGTCGTGATATATGTTCAAGTCTTGTTTCTAGGTCATCATTTTGTCGTGCTATATGGTGCCATATGAAGTCTTGTTGATCATCTAAGTCAAGCATCCTAGTGTCAGTTGTACTTGGTGATTTTATCTCTTCACATAATCTCTTAGTGTATGTTTCATGTTGATTGATGAGGGATACATTGAGAAACTCCTTATATAGATATCTTCCTATTGACTTCAACAAATTATGTAAGAGAGGGGTCTAGAAACTAGCTAGTACCTTGGATCTTCTAGTCTTTAGTGGTAGGATTCCTCACAATTGACATTGAGTTTACGTCATTGACTCCTAATCAATTATTCTATGAGTGTTCAACATTAGATCCTCTATTCACACTAGCTAGACCATAATAGGTACCTTTGGGCCCATTTTCATCATCAATGTGTCCCCTCATTTTTGTTGACAATATAACTCAATGACTGGTAATCAGATAGTTTCTACCATAATCAACATCAACTCATTTATTCAGATGTTGTAGAATTGTACCATTGGGACTTGGGACAAATACCTTAGGTTTGGGGCCACATCACTCATTCATATTACCCCTACCAAGTTGTGATGGATTATATCACTACTGTATAAGTACTTTGAAGAATTCGAGGGCACTCTCATTGGTGCTCGATGTCTTCTCAATGTCTCTTGTTTTCCTTCTTATCTCCTCTTGAATGCACCAACTTTTAGCTACCATTTCCATCATATGGACAAACCTATGAACCCATTGTGTACTAGGAACATTCTTGGTTGTTTAGTGCCTTTGACAATATTAACTATGTTCCTAAGGATTTTCGGTTCCCTTGTACCAATTCATCAATTCAAAATCCATCAGGGGATGGAATCTAACTTTGATACACTCCACTACTTGTGTGTGTTCTTGTATCTATGCACAGGGTGTCACCCACCGACACACAAGTGTTCCTTTAACCACTATTTCCATAGCTTGAATTCTTTGGTTCACAGGCATCAACCCCTCTATTTGCACCAAAAATGTATCTAATGGACTTGTTGCATCAAATCTTGGCAGGTTGCACAACACTGATACAATCTAGTGCATTGCTTTAGCGATTCATGCATATATCTAGGTTTATAGTTCATACAATTTATTCTTCCATTTATCCATAACATCTTTTGAATCTGTGTCATAGGAGTAAATGCTTCTCCAACTCAATTCACCATTAGTTGTTGGATTCACATAATATTCTTTATTCCCCGTGATGTTGTATGTGTTATCTATTATTTAACTCTACATATATTCATCCATGGGATCATTGTATATATCTCCCTCATTTAGATCCAATGGATGAATAAAACATAAGGTGTTTATCTAAAAGGACATCTTCTACTGCTTCAACTTTAGCGTTGCATTGTTATCAAATTCCTGGTCAATACCAAGTAGAGATGGATAGTGGTATGAATGGTCCATGATCTCAATCACCTCAAATTCTTCTTTGTTCTTTACCTTGTCAATTTTCACTTCTATTTTTTCCATCCTGATAACAAGGTATATTTTATATTGTTTTGTAAGCCTTAGTTGAATTGGGGACCACACTAAGTTTGTTTTACCCATCAACTCCCAAGATTTCTTTAACAATGTTTACATTAGATCTGTAACATGCCCATTACCAATATGCAACAAAATTTCTCTAATACCACTTTGTAATGTGCTTCTTACCAATACTCAACAAAATTGCTTTGATACCACTTTGTAACGTACCCATCCTCCAGCTGGGTCACACCCCTACTAAATGACCCAATACAATTTATAATACAAATATAAAATGTAGAAGTTAACATACAACAGGAAATACAAGTTCATTCGGTTGTTGTAATGTACCCAGCCAGCCACAGGCCGGGATACACCACTTAATCCAACTGCAACACACCCAACCACCCACAGGTGAGGAACATTCCGATCTAGGGACTCACTTCACAGTGACTTATCTCAATTCAAATCACTTTGAAGTTAATTAAGAGGAATGAAAATCACATGCATAAGACAAGATCTCTGCTACAACATAAATAAATAAACAATGTGCCATGCCCAACAAATAACCAACATACAAACACATTAAAATTACATATCTCATAGATAATTAAATACACAACGAAAATAAACATTACACAGAAAACACAAAGAGCACTTATCTTGCAAGTAAATGTTAGACAACTGGTTGTAGACCAAGGCCATTCCTCCCAACCATAGACACTATTGTTCATTTACTCTCAACATCAGGTAACCCCCAAGCCAGGGCTATGAATCCACAAGGATGGGTCCTGGGCAAAATCTAATACACAAAACATTTGACTAACTAGCTCTCAGGTCTCCCAACCTCACAACAAAACCCAAATTTCCATCTCTCTTTCCCCGTGAGCCTGCACCACCTAAAGAAACAAACACCCTTCTCTTCCATGCAGTCCCTTAGACTATCCCACTTCTCTCCAGGGCTCTAGTGCTACTAGTAAGGAAATATCTCTACTAGAAACTCCAAGAATTCTGAGTGTTGGACAGTTCTATCTGAACTGCCATTAGTATCATAAATAACATGCCTCTCAACACTCAGGCTTTCACAGGACTTTCAACAATCACAACAATCCAAGGCACACCATCTCTCTTCTACCCAACCTTCACAACCCTAAGAGAATGGACCCCTTTCTCTTCCACACAGTCCCTTAGGTTGTCCATCTCCTTCCAAGGATCCAGTTCTTCTGGTTAAGAATCTCCCTGCTGGGACTCTCAGGACTTGAAATTGTGGACAGTTCTATCCAAATTTCCATCAAGCTCATGCACATAGGAATACATTCCCTTCTGGAATGATCGATAATTATTACAACCATTCATCAATGGCTCTCCTCTTCTTGCCATTCGTTTCCATGCTCAACCCAAGAGCATATGAACTAGAAATAGTGAGTGAAGAGGAAAGAAGAACAAGGGAACAAGGGAACATAATGAACCAGGGGAAGAAGTTGAGCAAAAGGGAAGAATCACCCCCAAACTTCACCCAGAGCCATCCTCATGAAGTCATTCGTATCCATGCTCAGACCAAGAGCACATGAATTCATCCTGAGTGAAGGAAAATGAAGAAGAAGAAGAACCAGGGAGAAGAAGCCCCTAAAACATTCCCCAAGGGATGTTTATATAATCAAAATAGCCAAGAACCACATGGCCTTCCCCAAGAATCCCATGTAACCACTTTTCTCCATAAAATCAATTATGGTAAATAAAAAAAATAAAAAAAAAGAATTAGCCCCTCAAGCCCCTTCTCTCATGGAATCATAGCCCCCTATCTCTTTTTTCCCTGTCCTTCTTACAACCAATGATGTATTTTATAATGTATATGAAGTATTACATTTCCTAGGCACTCTAACCCCTTTTTGACTTTACCAACTCACTATCCTAAGTCACAATTACATAATGAATTATAGTTCATAAGGGTTAAAACTGGGATGGTACATCCCTCTCCCCTTATTTTGGCACTGTCCTCAGTGCACAACACCATTCCAGTGTTATTAACATTACAAATCCAGGCCCTCTGGCCTTAATCCACACATGAAATCCATCCCAATCTTATATACATAGGCACTCTGGCCTAAAATTAAACATGTATACATAGGCATCCCGACTCAAAACATGTATAATGATATTCATAATTTATATTTCTGGCAAGAGTTCCAACCATCGAGATCTCCTTCCCTCTCATCCCTGCACAACTCAAAGCAATTAACCCCTTTCTCTTCCATGCCGTCCCTCAGGTTGTTCCACTTCTCTCCAAGGATCTAGTGCACTCAGCCAAGAAGTTTCATAGTTGCGGCTTCATGAACTCTAGCTACAAGAAGTCCACTGGACTTTCTTCATTCCATACCTTCATCATTGAGCTCAATTTCCTTTTGGTGTTCTTTTTCACGAGCTTCCAACTTCAACATTCAACATCTCATCTGTATTATAAAAATACAATCATCATGAGATATTGTTAT
>CBVK0102013725.1:0-25712 GCA_900067695.1 Picea abies
TTTATTAACCATTTGAAATAATCCTTAAATATTTTAGGCCACCATAGTATTGAACATAGGATTTTTTGGGTTGTCTTAGTAAGAGAGGAATGCCCCCCTACTATGCCAAAATATGCCTTGCTAATCAAATTATTTTTTTCTAGTGGTTGCACACATTTTATTTGTATACCGTTAATTTGGACTCTATATAAATTACCTACTAAATTTTTTAATTGGAGTGTCTTTTGAACTAGAATTCATCTATTTGTCATACTCATCTTGTCTAGTGCCTTCTTGTGCCACAAAAAATAATGAACATACTCTAGATAGCCTGATGCAGGTGGAACCTTGAACATGTTAGCATTAGGAAAGTCTCCTTCATCCTCTCCTTCAAGTTCCCTATTTCATCTCCATGATAGATAATTAGGTTTAACATTGGATTTCCCTAATTTGACACAAATTTTGAAGTCATATTCTTGGAACAACATCAACCATCGACTTATGCTTCCAGATTTTATCGGCTTGTTTACGATATATATCAAACTCTAAATTATGATTTACATTTTAAAAATGAACTTGTTAGATAGTAAGTAATGTCAAAATTTGTGTAATATACCATACCTAAGGTTTCCCACTCTATAGTATTGTAATTGTTGTCAATCAATGACAACTTTTTTCTTGCAAAATACATCATATGCCCAATTTTGTCATCATCAACATGTGTGAGGACATTATTAGTAGATACACCCAAGGCATCTACACATACTTGGAATGACTTGTTCCAATTAGGAAATCTTAAGATTGGTGCACTCACAAATGTATCTTTTACCATTCCAAAGCTTTATTGGCATTCATTTATGCATATAAATGGTGTTTCCTTCTTCAAACCATCTCCATCAAGTATATGATCAATCATATTGTTTAACAAACTTTCAATAATACCATGCATGTCCTAAAAATTACCTAACCTTTGATGGATTGGTGGGAGGTTCCAAATCTTTGATTATCATAAATTTATCAAGATCTACCATTGTCCCTTCCCTTGAGACTATGTCCAAAGAGATTTTTGAAAGGATGCAAAAAATGAAACTTCTCTAGATTTAGGGATACACTTGTCTCCCTACACATATTCAACACCAGTCAAAGGTCAAATTTGTGATTTTTTAGACAATCAAAACGTGCCCCAACATTCATATATACTTTTAGTGACTTATGAATGAAAACATTGAATATATCCAAAATTGTTCAAGAAAAACATGTTGGTGCAGTTTCTAAACCAAATGGTATTATATTACATTAATATGCTCCCCATTTGGTTGTGATAGTGGTGAGTGATTGGATTTTCCCCCTTATAGATACTTGATTATATCCTCAAAGACCATCTAAAAACGAAAAAATAGCTTTCCCTATTACCATGTCTAAAACTATTTTTTGAAAGGTGTGGGAAAAGGTTCTTTAGTCATTAAATCACAAAACACAATAAAATTGCATACTTACAATCCATATAAGAGAAGATCATGAAATGTTTTATTCACTCCATCATGAATTGGACATTTTTTCCAAGAGTCCTTCTCTTGGAATGGAGAAGGCACTCTTATTTATACATGAGCTTGCTTTGAGAATAGAATAAGCTACTAATAAATTAAGATCCACATTTCTCTCATGTGGTTACAACCATTTACTAATAAGTAAAAACTATAAACCAACTAGTAAATGATTACAAGATCTTTGCTAATAATTCAAAACAAACCACACTAATCTTGTCTATGGTCCAAGATTTTTTCCACACCAAACATGGTTGATGATGATCCAAATCCATGACAATTCTTCAATGCATTTTAACCAATTTAGCTTAAACTCTTCACTAATCTATGTCAAATGTTCCTCCCAATTTGTTTCCCTTCCACCATAGGCAATTGGGGGAACACCTAAATATTTTCTTGGAAATGAGGGCCTCATAAATCTTTGTAGCCTACTAATAGCCCATGATCTATCAATGGGGTGCTACAAGAAAAGACATCAGATTTGTAATACATAGACTTTGACCTTGGAACATGTACTAAATCAAATTATGTATAAATTGTAAATGAATGGTTATAATGATGAGAGTGTAGCCACACAAGCTTAAATAAATGACCCCATATGCAAAGTGATGTAGATATGTTGGTATTGATTCCTAATGTGAGCTCAAGGCCAAGGCTTGACTAGTGAATGGCTAGGCATGCATGAGGCAAACTTACTTCTATGAAACACATTGTAGGCTTTCCAAAATGAACTCAATCTATGTAAATTGTCACGCGACTCAATTTCTTAAATTGTTGATCATTAAATTATCAATTAGAGAGCTTGTAATCTTGTGAGACACTGACACTGTATGTGGAAGACTAGGCATCTAAACTAATCTTTCTAAATTCAAAATGCAATTCACTAAATAAATCATTTCCAGGAGTCAAGACTTAACAACTCTCGTATCTTTACCAATCATAAAACCAAATCAAATAAATATTATGATATAAAACCTAATCTATAAATATTATAGTCGTAGATTAGAGTATCATGGATTCACAACTCTTTCAAGATCTCAGGGTTAACAACTTCCTAAAATATCTGGAAACAAACCACACAAGGCCATTGACAGACTTGGAAAAGCATGGAAATAAAGTAAAAGCATAAGAAAATTAAGTAATGAAATCTTCAAAGTAAAAACAAACAATTTAAACCATCACACAATTCTTTGCAGAAAAGAAACACAACATACTTGTATTTAATGAAAAAAGCTAACTACAAGATAAAATTACATAAGTAAATAAAGAACCACAATGCTCTCATGGAGTGATCTCTTTTTACTAAGAATTCATGGAGGGTATTTAAACTACGACATCATAGAATTTAATCAAATCACAAAACACAATAAAATTACATACTTACAATCCATATAAGAGAAGATCATGAAATGTTTTATTCACTCCATCATGAATTGGACATTTGTTCCAAGAGTCATTTCCTTGGAATGGAGAAGGCACTCTTATTTATACATGGGCTTTCTTTGAGAATAGGATAAGCTACTAATAAATTAAGATCCACATTTCTCTCACGTGGTTACAACCATTTGCTAATATGTAAAAACTAGAAACCAACTAGTAAATGATTACAAGATCTTTGCTAATAATTCAAAACAAATCACGCTAATCTTGTCTATGGTATAAGATTCTTTCCACACCAAAGCTGGTTGATGATGATCCAAATCCATGACAAATCTTCAATCATTATTGAAGAACAAATTCGAATTTGGAGCTAGGCGGTAAAAATAAGCATTGTTGCAAACCCCAATTATACATGTAATGATCACCAAACTAACCCAAATTTCAAGGTAAAGTGAGAACATGTTATTTTTCAAATATTTAATCATCAACTCACTTAAAATACAAAAATAAATGCATTGGAAAATAATAAGTCTAATCTCTGATATAAACATTAAAATGGTTTTAATGCAAGGTTACACGGAAATGGAAAATGGTTAAAAGTCAAGGAAAAAGGGTGTGAAAGATGACATTTCGGTGAACCAACATAAATATCGCTATTGGAATATAATATATAATGGTCCAAGATGGTTGTGGAGAGAACGAGGGGTTATGATTCCACCATAAGGGAAGAGGAAAGGGACCTATGGGAAAAAAAATCCTCTATTTCCATTAGTTAGCCTTAGATCTCGTATTTTTTCCACCACGTACCTTGAATGAAACCCTCCTCTTCCACTAACTTATTAAACCAATCATTGGATGCATGTAGAGGTTGGTGGGGGGAGTCTAATCATGTAGTTATGGAAATGTGGGATGAGTATAATCATTATGGGTAGTGTAAGAGTACTTCATTCCTCCCGTCATAAGCAATCCCAACCATAATCCCCTTGGTTCTCTCATTTTTTTTCATTTATTCATAATTATATCATTCTCGTGTTCATGTGAGAGACTTCTCATGTTGTGTCCTCCTTGTTAATGACCATCCAATATAAAATTAATCAGAATTGCATTGTGAAAGACTTAGTTGTAGACCTTGGATGAGAAATAAATGGTTGGAAGATAGTATAGAGGTTGGGATAATTAGGAATCCCTCACCCAATATGTAATTATTTCTCTTTAGATGCTCGAGAGCCAAGTACTATTATTTTAGGCAATTCCCATAAAGCATTCAACATATTGGGTTCATTTTTCCCACAACAAAGAGCATTGGAGTGAAGAATATCCTTGAGAGATCATTGAACAAAGAAAAGGAAGATTTTCCTTGGGCCATATAGGGTAGTGGAAGAGAATGCCATGGTCGTTGATGGTTGGTTGAGACACCTAGAATGCTTATTAATGAGTAGATTGGAAATTAATGTTATTTTATCCTATGGAAATTTATATAATCACATGCTCTACGTGTTATGATTAATTATGAACATGGGAAATTAGATGCCATGAAATATGTTAACAGAGGGCCTATTTAAATTCTATTACATTCTATTGATTCACACAAAGCATGAATTTTATTTAATTTTGGTCATACCTTAGAGATTTTCTCTATTGGGATTGTGGAGATATGGCTTATGAGGGTCGAAATTTGAAATCCCAACTTAGTGGCTATTTGTCCCATGGTTACGAATGTTGGGTAGGGATGCCACATGATTTGTTCTCATTGATTTGGGCTCAATGTTAGGAAAATTTTGAGTGCACGATGGAAATATTTAGCTCCCCAAATTGTTGCTTCTTCCACAAACACTATGTTGTTTACACATTGCAAATGTGACAATGGACGTTCTACCTCTTATGGTAGTTTGGTGCCTTTATACAATTTTTTAGCTTGAAGGCATTTATCACCTTGCTTAGTCCTTCTACTATTTTAAAGAATCGACATGGGGATGAAAGGTTGCCTTGTTTGATTAATTTGTTGGGTTGAAAGGGACTAACTGAAGAATCATTTAGTAAAATAGAGTAAAAAGCCAAGGAAATGTCACTTAAAATTCATTGAACCCAAAGGCTCTTTGAAATTGACTTATAAAGGCCCAACCATTGTGTCACACACCTTAGACTTGTCTAATTTTTTGTATCATACCACCTTTTTTTATGTTCTTGCATTGAGTGTAGTGACTCTTCACTGATAATGATCCTATCTAAAATTTGTTTTCTCGTAAGAAAACTATTATCTATTCTGATATTATTTAGGAGATGATATCTTTGAGTTTAGTGGCCATTATTTTTTAATGTGCTTTGTAGTCATTAGTTTTTTCCAAGGAAAAGCTCAAGTGAAACCAAATGGATGCTCCCCACATTCGTGAATGACATCCCTAACAAACCTATTAGCATAGTAATGTGCCTAATCCAAAAGGATTTGAACTAGACACCTAGAGAGAATTATCCAAATACTCAACAACATTGATGACAACAAATTAAATAATTCCCTCGATCTTTTTTTAGATATTATTACATATAATCATTGAACAATATTTATCAACTATTAACACTTTTTCCTCCTAGGAGATAAGAACGATAAAGGTAGTGTCTATTTGTGCTCTTTCAAAGATCTTCTCCAAGATAAAGTCCCAATTATTATGTCACACGCCTTAGACTCATGTCTAATTTTACTATCACACCACCTTTTTTATGTTCTCGTATGAGTGTAATGATTCTATGTAAAATTCGTGTGCTTGTAACAAAATTACTATTCTCTTGTGATATTATTTGGAGATGATCTCTTTAAGTTTATTGGCCATTACTTTTGAAAGTGTTTTATAGTCATTGGTTTTTTCTCCAAAAAATATTCATAAGAAACTAAAGAGATGTTTCTCCACATTTATGAATGACATCCCTAAAAAACCGAATTAACATAGTAATGTTTATTTGTGGAGGATTGGAACTAAACACTTATTAAAATGAATTAATCAAATACCCTATACAATATTGACAACAACAAATTAAACATTTTCCTTAATCTATATTATAAATACTATTACATATAATCATCAAACAATATTTATCAATTATTAGCAACTTTTCCGAAACAAGAGTGATAAAGATAGCATCTATTTAACTCTATGGGATACCACAATTGGTGAGAGGTGGGCACACAAGACTTGTGTCCTTGGATTACTGTTTAACATCCTTACGATCCACAAAACTTGGAAAAATATTGGTAAGTTTCCAGGCTAACAATTTGCATTTTAACCATGTTGTTGCAATGTTAGATTACTTCATATGTTATTAGGGAATAAAATGATGATAATAATATTAATATATGTTATGAGAGAAGATGATGAAAATAATAATAATTATTATTATATGTTATAGTCACGTTCAACGAGGCATACATATTATTTATTTATTAATTAGTTGAGAATTTAGGATCGAAACACCATGCTACTAATCCTCGTGGTTGCAAACGTCCTGCCAAAACCCAAAATATTTTGTGGTATCCTCAAAATTAAATTCCCTCCTTCCCACCTCTTTCTTTTGCCTTTGTTTTCCCCTCCTTCATCTTCTTCGAATCTCCTATTCTCATCTCCATTCCATTCCATTTCAATTTACACTTCCGTTCCCATCTTTTCTACATCCCACGTCCCCAGATCGAATCGCACTGTTGCCGACCGGTCGTTGTTCAGCTTTATTTTTACCTTTCATGTTACTTGTATTTAATTCGTCCTTTTTCTAATTTTGTTTAGTATAGTTGTTTGCATTTTTTAACATCAATATGTTTTTACCACTTTGGATACTTAGTTCTCCCAATCTCCCTATTCCACTAGGGAAAAATAATGTTTTACTACTTTGGGTACATAGTTCTCCCAATCTCCTTATTCCACTAGGGAAAAATAATGTTTTACCAAGTTGGGGGCTTATTTCTCTACTTCTCCATTACACAAATTTAGTGCAACTTGTTTCTTCCCATTTCCCTATACCATTACACAAATTTATTGCAACTTACTTTTTATTTTTATCTTATTATTTTTAATAGTAATATTTTTATTTAATCAAGTTGTGACTTATTTCCATAATCTTTTCAAACCCTCAAGAGTCTGGCCGAGCCTTGCTGAGTTAGTACTGGAACAACTGATTCCCAAAGGCTCTCCTAGCAGACTCCCCACTCACTTGACTCGCCATAATTGGGAGTCTTGGCCTCGGACTCCACTGGTAGAAGTTTTTATAAAAAAATGCTTGTTTGTTTGTTTTTTTTATTTTTTTATTTCTTCCCTTTCAGGAGCCAGAGTGCCATGCACTGTCGCTGTAAGGGGTTGAGTTCATCATAATTTAGGAGGGAAATTGAAGGAGGATTTATTATCATTAATAATATTGTTGTTGTGTATGAATGAGGCTTATGCTTTATCACCATTTATGATCAGTAGTTTCTTGAAGACTTATTCTAGGTGTTAGTTGTAATTATGCATGAGACTCTATATTGGATTTGGAGGCATGGTATATTTATATTTTTTAATTATGTTATAAAAATATGAGTTATATAATTGAATTGAGTATTATTTGTGAATTTGATCTTGAAATGATATTTAAATTCACTATTTAAATACCATATGGATATTGTGTTTCAAATGTTGTCTTATTATATTGTTTGAAATGATATTATGTGTTTTAACTCTGGTTTTATGACTGATTTGGATTAGAAATGTTGTTAATATAATTTTTTCCACAAAATTTATCATATTTTGAATATTTTTTATCCAGTCTTTAAAAAAACTCAATTATTTTTGTAATCCAGTCTTCAAAAAACTCAGTTATTTTTTTTAATCCAGTCTTTAAAAAACTCTGAAAAGAGTCACCAAGTCAAAGGTCAACCAAGTCTTAAAAGAGGATTTCAAGTCTGACAACATTGCTCACTTGTCCTCAATCTTTCTATCTATTGCACACATTTATTAGCCAAAAGATCTTATTTTGAATTTTTTTTATTTTCATTTTAATAAAATAAATCTGAACGCAATATTTATATAGGACATTTCCCCTATGATCCACTTCTCATTCAAATTATGTGTTATTTTCACTTACTGTGGGCCTTCTTCAAATGTTCAATTTCCTTCTATTTTTATCTATATCACGACACATATGCATAATCAGGAACTGCCTGCTTTTATTGGATTCTACGAATTTTTCTTTTAAGCACTATGTACACATTTGTAATATATTTATTTATTTTAGCTCTTGTCCAATCCCATGGACATATATATTTGTTTTAATGCTGGTTAACAACGATTGGTTTGTAACAAAAATGTCTCTATTTCCATTTACAGGGTATTAATAGTCATAAAGTGTTAGGTTATTTCACCTGTGCTTGATGATGAAATCAGTGAAATAAAAGTGAAACCAGAAGAAAATGAGTTGCATGTAAAACTTGAAGTAAAAGCCAAGTCATCCGATGGAACTGTTTCAAAGTCTGTTGCTCAGATTGTGCATGAACAACATGGAAAATATGTATATTGTTACGCTCTCATTTTGCTACGTACGCTATTTTTTCCTCTTCTAGTCCTTTCTTTGCCACTAAAGTAAATATTCAATCATTCATCTATATTTGTGCATGTTTGAACACGACAAATGGTTCATGTAATTTTCAAGCCTTCTAGTGCCTTTATTTATTTAATTTTTAATTTAATTTTGTAAATCCCCTTGTTTTAATTTTTTGGAAGTTGTTCGCTTAACATTATTATCGAGCTAATGTGGCTAGTTATTGGGCTAGTATAGTGCCACTTGTTAGATGTTTTATTTGTCTAGCTGGTGTAGCTACTGGTAGACTATCTTGTTTCATCCTGTATGCATGTGGACATCTCCATTTTTAGAGCAGGAGATGGGTTGCTACGAGGGACACGGGCCAGGGATTCCAAGGCTGCATTCTCAGACTTTGCATCCATCTTCACTAGGTCTAGGATGGACCCAGATAGCATCTGTTTGATCTTCAGATTGTGACTGGATACCAGTGTAGCTGCACTCCGCCTCTTGGTTTCCCCTTCTCTATACGATTTGAATTGCTTGCATTTTGCCATTACATGTCATTTATCTCAATTTTCTCTTTAATGTGCTCAAGGGTTTTACAAATAATTTGTATTTACTATTTTGTTTGCATGCTTTACAGATCTCATCCTATAATTCTCCCAAATTTCTTGATAGTTGATAAGCTTTCTTCAACGTTGGCTAACTTTACCACACCATGCATTATGTATTCCTAATGTGTATGATTAATATCTCTACACTATGGTGGATATGTTTGGGCATGTCTGAGCTTGTTGCCTCTTCTTTTACTGTTATCATTTGTCTTTGGCCTATCATGCTGAAGCTACTTCTCTTGTATTAGCCTTGTGTGTTTATTTTTTGTGTATGCATTTGGGGCCCTAACTAGCAAATCTAAGCAAAATGAGAGTACTGGCATTTTGTTTTGTTTCTTTTGTTCTCAGATTCATTGATATGCATCGGTTCTATGCTTAGATTAGTATGTGTATGGAACGCCTTCATTGTCTCATCCTTTTAATCACGTTTAAATGTATTCAATAAAATGATGAAGGGGAAATTAGATTTATATTAGTTTTTCATCTACTCACAGTGTTGCACCTGCTGCACGATTGGGAATGTCACGTAGAGTTTACCCTTTAGTTTCTCTCAATCCTTAACAAGGGAATTGGACTATTAAGGTCTGAGTCACCAAGAAGGGACCTTTGCACACATTCCGTAATTCCAGGGGTGAAGGTAGTGTCTTCAATGTGGAGCTTATTGATGAAGATGTAAGGCTATTGAATGCTCTTTATCTTCAATTTTAATTCAAAATCTTCAAATATCTAACAATTTCAAATTTAATGTATGCTAGCATAATAAAGGTTTAAGATCGGTAAGGATGTTCCATTATCTTGGTTTCCACCTTATTGTTTTTCTTACTATGCTGCAAGGCACTCAAATTCAGGCAACTATGTTTAAGGAAGCTACTGATAAGTTCTGGAATAAGTTTGAATTGGGAAAGGTCTATTATATCTCAAAAGAAACCCTTCGAGTTGCAAATAAACAATTCAAAACAGTAGCAAATGATTATGAGATGACCTTGCATGCAAATTCAGAAGTTGAAGAAGTAGTTGAGGAAGGAACCCATATTCCAGAATTCAAGTATAACTTTGTCAAGGTTGATGAGCTTGGTCCATATGTCAATTCAAGGGATCTTATTGGTGAGCGTCCTTTGTCTTAAATAGTAAAAATCTTAGTTTGGTAATTGGGCATTTCACTTTCATCTCTATCTTCCATCACATGATTGAATTGTCTGGTGTGATTTTCTGCAGATGTCATTGGAGTTGTTTAGAGTGTATCACCAGTTCTAAGAATCAGAGTGTATCACCAGTTCTTTCTACTCTAAAGATTCTCAAAAGTTCATAATGTTTCAATAACTTTCTCCCTTTCATGCTTACATGCGCTATAGGTATATTATGGTGGTCAAGGCGTCCGATTCAAGGGGTGAATCTTGGATTTCTATTTTCAGTGACCAAACAGAGCAAATCCTTCGGCACATAGTAGATGAGCTTGCAGTTATTAGATCTAAGTTATAGTACTTGCATAGTGCATTACAATTAAAGTTCCAATTAGAATTGGGTTCTCTTAAAGCCTAACAATGAGCGATATTTGTGTTTCATAGGAAGCGGATCAGAAGGCTTACCAGATAGAGCTTAAGAAGGTGATGTGGGTTCCACACGTCCTTTGTGTCAGTGTAGCACAGACCAAGTACATGAATGAGATGAGGCAACGCATTATAGTTCGTTCATGTAGCCCAGTAGATTGGAGTGGTGAATGCAAGTATTTTTTAGAAGAAATCTCAAAGATGAAAACCCAAGCATAAAGTAGGTTGCAATTTCTTTTGGAGTGCATGG
Source organism: Picea abies (assembly GCA_900067695.1). Classification (NCBI taxonomy): domain Eukaryota; kingdom Viridiplantae; phylum Streptophyta; class Pinopsida; order Pinales; family Pinaceae; genus Picea; species Picea abies. The sequence continues at coordinate 10,850 of CBVK0102013725.1, forward strand.
CAACATGCAAGCCCAATCCGATTAGATGTCGTCGATGCATATCATTAACAAAATGTCAGATGTTCAACTTTGATTGCTACAGCTTCTATTCGTTTTTCCTTTTCCTTTTTCTCCTTCAAGGCTTCGTACGAGGCAAAAGTGGATCAGAAGGCAGCCAGGAATCGAACCAACTTATAAAAAAGCTTATTGTCCTATTACCTTGTTGCACGCTTGTAATATTATATATGAACTACTATTTGTTCCAATGGGAGTCGGTTTTGAGCGAAGGGGCATCCTTTTCAATAAAATAGAAGATGGGTTTTATTTACCTACATCTTTTTTCCATTGTGCTTTGGGCTATTTTGAGCCTAGATGCTACAAACGATCATATCCTATAAATATGGTATAATATTATTATCAGATACAAATGCTTATTGGACTTTTTGATACGAATGCTTATTGGACTTTTTGGACCTCTCCAGATAGTTATGAAATGTGAAGCGTTATCTTTAGTTTCTTCACTTTTGAAAGGATCTTACATGGGCATGGGATTTCTTAAATGCAGTATCCAAAATGGGCCTGAAATGTGAAGCATTATCTTTACTTTATGGGTATTGGATTTCTTGAATGGTGTCTCCAAAATGGGCCTGAAATGTGAAGCATTATCTTTAGTTTATGGGTATTGGATTTCTTGAATGGCGGTGTCTCCAAAATGGGCCTGAAATGTGAAGCATTATCTTTAGTTTATGGGTATGGGATTTCTTGAATGGTGTCTCCAAAATGAGTTTGAAATGTGAAGCATTATCTTTAGTTAATTCACTTTTGAAAGAAGATCTTACATGGATTTCTTAGTTTTTGTTTCCGAATGGACTTGGACTTTGAAGCATCCATCATCTTTAATTTTTAAAGGATTTTACATGACATTTTAATTTGGAAATGCCAAGATACTTGAAACATATTGGATTGATTGCAACTTTTTCCAAAACCCTTAAAACAGTGGATTGATGGATTGATTACAACTTTTGTTGTATCTAATGGATACATAAACTAAGAGGATAAATTGTTAATAAAAAAAATATGAGTTTCTTAAATATAGACTGATGATATAGATTTAAATATTGATATGGCTAGTATCTTAGCAAAGGTTAATGTACCTGTCCCTCTTAGTACTGTTATTGTATTTTTTTTTTAAATACCTACAAGAAGGTCACTATTGTGACATCTTGGAGTGTCGCTCCCATAGCAACCACATCGGAGATGATACCTCTTAAGATCGCTCTTCCCACATTCTAGATGTCTCTCTTGCCACCTTCAAGACGTCGGTCTTACCACGTTGAATATGTCTCTATTGCCATGTATAAGATGTCTCTCCTGCCACTTTCCTAACGTCTCTCTTCCCATGTTCTAGACGTCTCTCTTGCCACCTTCAAGATGTTGGTATTTCCATGTTCAAGACATCTCTCTTTCCACATTTAAGACATCGCTCTTGCCACGTTCAAGAAGTCGGTATTGCAACGTTCCAGATGTCTCTATTGCCACGTTTCAGACGTCTCTCTTGCCACATTCAATACATTGCAATAACGATGAAATCTATGTCATCGAAAAAGAGACGTCATGTGAAACGACATTTGAGGGGGTCTGTTGTTTGTCGTTCTCCCGAGAATATAAAGTGGCAATTACGTCGAATGCACCGTCGGAATTTGACCCAAATGTACTAGTGCTAATACACTACTACACCATGTACGTACACACCCTAATACACTGACAACCTGCATATAACTCAATATGTACGCACCCTACTGCACTGTCATCCCACATACACCTCAGAAACTAGGGTTTCTGAACTTCTGAAACTTTTTCTGTCAAGATCTCATACTTTATAAAACTTTGATGTGTCCATGAGATCCTCCACACACTCTCTCTCTCATAATAGATCTTCGATACATTCTCAAGAGATACACACAAGAGATACAAAAGAGATACACACCAAAGATTCTCTACAAAATATACACTCACATGATACTCTCTCAAGATGTATTAGCAAGAGACCCTTTCTATCTTATTTATACTTTCATCCTCTAGGTCACTTAACCCACTTCTAGGTCACTTAACCCATTTCTAGGTCGCTTGATTTCTATAAATAGAAATTTCTCCATTTCTTTATTATTTATAGGTCACTTAACCTATTTCTAGGTCACTCAATTTCCATAAATAGAAATTTCTCCATTTCTTTATTATTGAAATATTCCTACTTGAATTGTCACCAATTAAATAATAATTTCTTCTTTTCAACCATTATGACTTTTGTGACTTCTTGGGGCTTCAAGACAACATATGAGGGTCCTTCATCTTTGTAGTTCCATAACTCTTAAACCATGACGATTTATGTGACATTCCAGATACCATCGGAAATGGCATGACTAGCACTATCCATCTAGGATGGTTTCACCAACAACTTCATTGATCTTGATCTCATTATTCCATATATAAGAATGGGTTCTCCAACCATACTTCTAGGATAACTTAATCATAAAGCATCATCCCGTGAGGGATTTCACCATATGGGGACCACTTTAAAGTTTATAAATTTGTGCACCTTATCAACCATGATAAGACAATAATGAGTCATCTATACATTAATTCAACAATGCATCATATACCAATGAAACCACATCGATCCATCTTCATCTTTGCATCATATTAATGACATCATATAACATTGGTATGCTATGAAAAGACATTGTTCATTGGACATCAATCATTAATCAATCAATGATCAATCCTTTGGCATCAAGCAATCACTTGAAATCAATCCATCGACATCAATTAATAAAACCATTGGCATCAATGACAACCTGATCCAACATATACAACATGCACCATTCAATACAAAAATTATTAAATATATTTTATAAATAAATCACATAATTTTCAAGGAAAAAATAATTTCTTCAATCGATGGGATTTTTATAGAGAAATCATTGTTACGTTTATTACATCAAACACACGTGCATTAAAAAAATTAAAAAATTTATGGGACAACTTTTTCTATGTTGTTTAGATGAGAACATCGACGATAATTTTTTATGCATGATATTTCTAATTTTTTTTTTTAAATGTAGCTTAATCGTTTCATTCCTTATATAGAAACACAACACACTAATGTGTTTCTGTCAAAAAGGCCCACTAGAAAAGAGGAAATTTTTTTTTTGAAAAAAATCTCAAAACGGAAACCATTTGAAAAAAATGTGAAGGGCCAAAAAAATGCGAAGGGCCAAATTCATTTGGGATCCGATGCAATAAGTGGTCCCTTTGCATCACATGCCAAACACTTAAATATAGAAAAGGGAATCCATTAGATCTAAAATACCTAATCCTGAACCGATAGAGGGACTTAAACCCTAGGTTGAAATTTTGCATTCACGTAAGCAAAAAAAACCAATGGTTTAAGGTAAGTATGTCCTTTTTTTTTTTAATGTAGGGATTTGAGTGAATCACCATACCCTTCAAATTTTGACCATGTGCATCTACCAATATGCCAAAACAAGTTTCATATGTATCCATCATGAACCAAGTTCCATAACCATCAAAAGTCTCTCATGTACAATAATATATGCTAATCAAGTAATACCAATGATGTATTTTTAGCCAAGTACTCATCATCCAAACATATACCATCTATGATTGTATCCACATCCACATGTATCACCATTTGTACCAAGAAAGTACATCAACCATGCACCAATACCATACCAAGATGAATCTTCATACATGTAATCCAAATCCACCATGAAACATGTGCCAATCAACCTGCTGGTAGGTGCCTCTACCAATGTACTAGAAGTGTACCCATTATGCATCAACTCATCAATTATGTACAACATGATCAATAATGCAACTCACATCAAATCAGCATGTACATGTGCCAATATGTATTCCAACCATATTCCAAATGCATGCAAAAATATATCCAACAAGTATACATCATAAGATATATCAATGAAACTCAAATATGTACCATCCATTTACCCCAATAGATCATCCTCAATCCTCCATTCACTACAGAAAATACTAAGCATCCAAAAATACATGTAATAGTAGTGTGCTTCAACATATGAATGTCATCTCTACCTAGCCTCATCAAGATACATCACATAATCAAGGTACCATAACTTCACATTCATAACCAGCATTTTTCTTCAACATAAAATGCCTCAATCCATACTCATGGGTTAGTGCCATGCATCCAATATAACCTTTAATTTTATATCATCACTTTACATATTCCCATATGTAATAATGAAAACCTACAACAAACAATGTTACAACCTATAACAAACTATGTCAAAACCTGCATCACATAGTTATACCATCACATCAAGATGAAACCCATGTGCATAGCCCTTTTCCCAAGGATTTACCACATATACGTGGCTTGTTGCATAAATTGATCGTGTATGTATGTGACCTATTCAAGGTAAGCTTGCGTATGTATGGGACTGTCATCACTGTCACCCACATATGCTTCTGTAGATGTCTCACTTGATATTCCCTTAGGAAATCCATTTTGTTATGGTTGTTCAGTCTTCTTCACCCACTTCTGAAGGTGTCCTTGATTTTCAGAACTTGAGCTCAAAGATTCCATCTTTTGAAATGTTTCTCCCTTCCTTACTTAATTATTTATTCTAGTCATGCTATATGAAGTCCTCATCATGGACCTTCTTCTTGTGTTCCAACAGTCCTTGGATTTGTGTCCAAATCCACTACAATTGTAGAATCTGTGAGAGTGAACAACAATGTGTCCTATTTGATCACATCTCCAACACCTTGTGGTGTTATGAAATATTTCATTATATCTCTTTGCATAAGATCTACATTCCAAATATTTGTGACCATATTCATTACATGGATAACATTGACCCTAAAAAATACTTCCATACCTTTTCTTTGGTGTTCATCTTCTTTTAGGTGTAAATATGGCTTCTTGATGTCTTCCTTGCATTGTTCTTTTGAAACTTTCCTTCCCTTGTGTAGGTGGTTAACTTGCAACATTATCTTCATCCTTTGAGAGTGAGGGATTTACCTCATTCTTCATTGAGGTGCTTGCTTCAGCATGTGTATCTTCTCCTTTGTATCCAAGATATGATTTATCATTTGGTGATATTTGACTTTCCAAGATATCATTCAAGATTTCTGAGCTATTGAATAATTTATTTGACTTGTCTACTTTCTTTCTAAGATCTACAATTTCATCTTCTAGCTTATGACAAGATTCTTCCTTTTCATTTATTTGATTCTTCAATAGTTCCTATACCCTACTGGATTCTTCAATTTGGGTCTTGAGATGGACAATAAGCTCAAACATTTTTATACTCTCATCATCTACCTTCTTGTATTCATTTTTATTCTTTAGTTTGGTGATCTTTTCTTCCTTTTTATCTAATTGAGTGTTATTACTCTCTTCTTCTCCCTTGAGCATTTCCCTTAACTTCGAGATGTGTTTTTGACTCTTCTTAAGAAACTTCTTAGTGTTATTAGAAAGATATCTATACTCTATATAATAGTGGTCTTTTCTATATTCATATAGACCCTCCTCAGCTTTCTTTTTAAGATCAAATAGTTTTCCTTCTACTTCTTCCATGGGATAACAATCATCAAACTCTACATATATTATTTCTAGATTTTCTTCTTCACTTGTAGAGAAAAATTCAACATAATCACATTTTGAATTATTGCAATCAAGGGTTTGTGGAGATTCCTTACCTTCATTTGAAATGTCTTCAAGATCATCATCACATGATTCTTTTCCTTCATTTGAAGTGTCTTCAAGATCATCATCACATGATTATTTTCCTTCTTTTGAAGTGTCTTAAAGATCATCATCACATGATTCTTTTCCTTTATTTGAAGTGTCTTCAAGATATTCCTTTTTGCCAACATCATCATATTTAGAAATAATGCAACCAAGAGTTTTTGGAGATTTTGTACCTTCATTTATCTTGATGGAGTTGTCTTCAATATCTTCCTTGTTTCTTTGGTATGTCTCCTATATCTTTAGCCATAGATCCTTGGCGGAAGTGCATTGTGCCATGCTCTCTTTGATAGGATTTGAGAGTCCACTAAGAATGGTCATGAGAGCCAATGCATTAATATTATTTCCTTCCCTTTCAAATACAAACTTTGACTTGTTCTTCAATGAAACTCATCCACCAATGGCTTCCTTCCAAATACCTGCTCCCATTTCTTTCAAATGCAATCTCATTTCTATTCTCCAAGTAGAGTAGTTTTCCTCATCAAGGATTGGAACTTCATCATCCATTTGTGTGTCTATAGATCTCCTCAAATCTTGTTAAGGCTTATAGTCAAGGCCTTCTCTGATACCAATTATGTAGGGCTCTTTTTCTAAAAAATCCCTTTCACAAACTTCTTAGTTAGAAATCACAAATTTACTCATTACTTATTATTTTCATTCATAACCAATCAAATGTAACTATACATCAACAACCTATAAGAAAAACACATATCATCAACAAGTCATCATCACAAGGAACACAAGGAACACAAGTTGTATGTACAATTTTCTTTTTATTACGGACTGCAATCCTTGGGTTTTTCAACAACAACTGAATAGAGTACAACTCTACAAGAGCACTAGCTCTATAATGAAAGAATCACTTACACACTCAACACCAACTTAGATGAGGAAAAAATCCTCAACAAACATCAATCTATCAACAGGTACACGACCTTTCGGTCATGCATCACATGTATGTACATGGCCTACTATTAGTACATCTCACGTATGTACACGACCAATCTATACTTCAACATGCGTATCACATCTGAGCTCTTAGAGTTTTCTCTTTAATTTGAACTCAGATCCTCTACACCCTTCAATCACATTCTCTTTTGTCATTCATTGTCCCATCTTATCCATAGCCAATCACAACACATCCAACCTCTCCAACAACTTACTCATGCTCCTGAACCAATGCATTATGAATGTTGCTCAATCATATATAATAAATCAACGTACTATAATAATCATATCATAACTGAATCATAAGAGTGTTTCTCACTCCATTAACCAACACAAACCACATCACAACAACCATACCAAGAATTCCTCAAGCATTCACCAAACAATAATAAAGAGTACCCATCAAGACAACCATGTAACCATACCTTTTGAAGAAATGGATAGATTTTATGTATCTGAGCATTGTAGACCTTCCTGGGAGGTTGATCTTTGAATCTAGAACCTTTGCCTCTTCATCTTCTCAAGTTTCCATGGATTTACCAACATGTACACACACTAATACATTTCCATCCCACGCACGTACACACTCTAATACACTGAAAACCTGCGTATAAATCAATATGTAAACACCCTAATACATTGTCAGCCTGTGTACACCTCAAAAGCTAGGGTTTCTGAACTTCTAAAAATTTTGTTGTCAAGATTTCAAACTTGCCGAAATGTTTATGCATCCATGAGATCCTCCACACACTCTCTCTCAGAATAGATCTTCAATACATGCTCAAGAGATACACACAAGACATACAAGCAATGATCAACGATCAATCAATCAATCAACGATCAATCAACAATCAAGCTTTTGGCATTAGTCAATCACTTGACATAAATCCATTGACGTCAATTAATTAAACCATTGGCATCAATCACAACCTGATCCAACATATACAACCTATACCATTCAATACAAAAATTATTAAATATATTTTATAAATAAATCACATAATTTTTAGGGAAAAAATAATCGCTTTGATCGATGGCATTTTTATATACAAATTATTGGTACGTTTATTACATAAAACAAACATGTGCATTAGAAAAGTTAAAAAAAAATTGTGACAACATTTTCTGTGTTGTTTAGATGAGAACATTGACGATATTTTTTTTTATGCACCATATATATATATGTGTGTGTGTGTGTGTGTGTGTGTGTGTCTTTATCGATGCGTTCCTTATACAGAAATGCAACGTACCGATGTGTTTCTGTCAAAAAGGCGCACTAGAGAAGAGGAAAATGTTTTTTTGAAAAAAACATCAAATCGAAAACCGTTTAAAAAAATGTGAAGAGCCAACTTCATTTGGGATCCGATGCAATAAGTTATCCCTATGCATCACATGCCAAACATTTAACTATAGAAAACAAAATCCATTAGATCTAAAATACATAATTCTAGACCGATAGAGGGATTTAAACCCTAGGGTGAAATTTTTCTTTCACGTAAGCAAAAAAAACCAAGGGTTTAAGGTAAGTATGAATTTATTTTTTTATTTTTTTTTCTGAATGCAGTGTTTTGAGTGAATCACAATACCCTTCAAATCTTGATTTTTCTTAATATTTATGATATTGCAAAGTATTCTTCTACTCCACATTACTCCCTGGTATGTCTCTCTTCCAGATCTCTTTTATAAAAAATTTGGAAAAATAATGAAAATATAGAATACTTTTTTAATATTAAAAAAATGTTATGAAAAGGGTTTAGTGTGAATCACCATACCCTTCAAATTCTCATATTCTGAATAATGTTGTGATTTCAAAGTATTCTTCTCCTCCATAGTGTTCCTCCATATGTCTCTCTTGCAAGTCTCTCCCGTGCAAAATTTTGCAAAATAATGAAATAGTGAATAGCTTTTTAGTATTTAAATAGCTATGAAATTCAATTCCCGCTCTTTTTTTAATTGTTTAAAAAAATCGTGTTTTTATTTTTACTTTTTTTTCATGATGGTGAATTTATGTAAGACACACAAATTTGGCCATATTACATTACATATCGGTGCATACATATTATTTTACGCACCTGAGACATATAATAAATTTATTTGAACTTTTATTTACCCAAAAAATAGTATATTAATCTCAAACTATCTTTTATGATAAATTCACATGACTTTAATTACTTCAGTATACATTTTATGTTTTATGTCACCTTATTCTTAAAAAATGGTTTCAAAACTATATTCAAACTGAGATTGTGGTATGGTCCTCGAAATTTATTTTAGATATGTATACAAAACATTATTGCTAATTTTGTTGAAATGCAAGGAGAAAATCTTATTATATGATCAAATGACCAATTCTTCAAATTCCATCCCATTTGATATTATTCAAAGTCTATAATGGATATCTCCCTTTCCATCTCTAGTAAGTTTAACTTATTTTATTTATTTTTCGATTATCTCATTGATTTTTTTTATCCATGTCAATATGAATAAAAATGTATCCAAATTTGCAGGATNNNTTTTTATCCATGTCAATATGAATAAAAATGTATCCAAATTTGCAGGATCCAGATTCAGAATCGAGTTCAGATGAAAAAAATATTCCAGTACCGGTTCAAAAATGTCGGAAGGTCTTATCAAGAGAAATATACCACAAGAAATTGGCAGATGAAAATGGACAACCACTTTACCCTACCAATTGTGACATTCCATCTTCCAGCCGCAATCCTTGGTCGATGATGGTAATAATTGTTTGGTATAATGTAATCTGAGCAAAAAAATTATTTGATTGTGCTTACTAATATCATTGATGTACTAATGTTTAACATTTTTGAAATTAGGATTCTTTTGATGATGAGAGACCTACCTACCATCTTATGTTGCACCCCACAACAATTTAAACCTAAGAGAAGGTTGTAATGAGAGAAAAACTCGGAGTTGAAGAGTACCAAAAATGGTTGAATCAAACACCTATTCAATTCCCACTACGTCCAAATTCACCAATTAGGAATGACTACAACAATACTAGTAGTTCTTTAAAAGTTGTCAATGGAGACAATTAAAAGGAGGTTGGTATGGATGTTTACTTATGGGATACAAATTCCATGGAAACAATGTTGTTATATGCATTCCATAAAGATGAGCTAGGTGATGATGCTCATATCAATGATACCATTTTCAAAAGCCTATAATATGCTTCCACCACCCCTCTGTTTGGACCTAGTGCATGGTCAAAGTTTACACATATTGGGACAACAATGTTACTTTACAACATGAAAGCAAAGTTTTTCATGTCAAACACATGTTTCTCTTGGATATTGAGGTAATTGAATAACAAGTGTTGTATGTTATTTTTTTAAAATCTTTTCACAATACAATCAACATTAGAAATGGTTTCTTTTATAAACATTAAATGACGTTGTACATTAATTCTATTTCCCACTAACTCTAGGATATTCAAAGATAAGGTTATTCCTAGTGATAATGTTTTACCTGGTAGTTGGGAAGAGGTAAAGCATTTCTTGAAAGTGTTGGGTGTTGAGTATGTATCATATCATGCATGTACAAATGATTGTGTTCTAAATAGAGGAGAATATGAAGACAAAGATATATGTCTAAAATGTGGGCATGATAGGTACCATAAATCAAATAAAAATATATGTCTAAAATGTGGGCATGATAGGTACCATAAATCAAATAAAAATAGTAAATTGTATGGTCCTCGTCATAAGATGTTGAGCACATGTCTATAATTCCAAGGATTCAAAGGATCTTTCATTGTAAATAATTAGCTATGTTGTAGGGATGCCATGCCTGGCACAAATGTGAGTTGGAATTTATGTGAATCCAAACATATTCAATAGACATGAAGCATATAGAGAAAACATGGTGAGAACAATTCAAGGAAGGAGTATGAAGTCTACGAATCAACATAGAAATAGATGGAATGAACCCATATTCCCTCCAAGACACCAACTATTATGTTTGGCCTTTAGTAGTAGTGATCAATAACAATATCCACCCATGGTTGTCCGTGAAGAATGAACATCTTATGTTGGCTCCTATAGTCCCTCGTAGAATACAAGTGAAGAAAACGGATGTCTACCTACAACCATTGGTATATGAATTGAAGGAATTATGGGAAAGGATACATGCATACAATGTATCAAGACCCATCACAACATAGAGGAGTTTTATGTTGTATGGCATATGTTCTTACACCACACATGATTATCTGAGATGAGGAGTTTTCTATGCTAACTAACATATTTTTTAATTTTTTATATATGTAACAATATTTATTTTCATATTTTATGCGTTGTGATTGAGATTCTATTCTTAAGCACTAACACGTTATGTATATAATAATTTCATAGGTCTTGTAACTAAAGGATATCATGGATGTAAATTTTGTGGACCTTCTTTGAAGGTTGTGTGGTCCAACCACTTACAAAATCTAGTGTAATAATGCTCGAGGCTCGAGGGTATTCCTCCTAGAAGAACACCCTTATCGAAAAGAAGCATTCACTTTCAATGGTAAACTAGAGAGAACCAAATGCTTGCAATAATGACATCAACATAATGGCTTAGAGAATATGAGAGAGAGAAGGAGAAGGATATGAAAAAAATGTTCGATTCAAATGGGGAGACTATGTTCGATGATCCATAATTCTTTGACACCTATGTTGAGAAATCACCCATTGGAATGAAAATTAAATCTATCTTTTATGAACTCCCCTATTGAGAGCATCTTAAGGTTGCCCACTTACTAGATCCCATGAATATATTTAAAAATGTTTCATCTTATTTATGGATGCACATATCATCGAAATAAAGTGACACATTGGTCATGATGAGAAATCTTATTTCTTCAAAAAATAAAAAGAAACATTTTCAAAGACAAGAAAGTAGAGGAGAGGTTGGTCCCTCTTAGTCTTTCAAAGAAGGTGTTGTCCCATGGATTTTGACTAAAGAATATCTTTGTTTGGAAAAGGAAGTTATATTGGGTTTGAAGGTGTATTCCTTATATGGTTATTCCCTATGGACTGTCTTCACTGTGCATCAAGACCATTTGTCAGGGTTGAAATAACATGACAATTTGAACCTTCTAAACGTACAACGTATGTCAAAAATATAATTTTATTATTTGTAATTTTTATTTTTATGCCATGGGATAAACGATAATTAAATTTGTATGTGTTTACATTGTAGTTTCATTATCCTCTTCTCATGTGTAGATACATGAACCATGACTTCCCCCATGACCTAAGGTGTGCCATATCTCAATTGTCTACATTTGTATGTTGGATCACATGAAAGGAGATTCATATGGGTAGCATTCCATGGTGGTTTCAAGAGATAAATTAGATTGTTTGTATGTTTGAGAAGGAAATATCACCAAGTTTCATGGACTTGCAGGTTCATCTTCAAATTCACCTATTAGATGAGGCTTAATTAGTCTGGGTGGTCTCCTATTATTGGATATTTGTTTTAGAGAGGTACATGAATAAATTGAAAGGATTTGTTTCTAAAGGAAAAAACCTGAGGGGTCTATGGAAAAGGGGTACATATCATATGAGTCTTTCTATTATTCCAGTGAGTACATCGATCATATCGAAAACACACTAGGCGAACTAATTTGGGACGATGAAAGGGATGAAGAAAAAAGAGAAGGGGGGCTTCTCCAAACAAATCGAAAAATGTGCTTGACAAATAGTAAGTGACTTATCATTTGTCAAATTTATGCACAGTAACTATTCACACTAAAATTCATAATGTATATTTTCATGATGTCATATGTACTATGTGCTGGTTTGATTTCACGAATACATCAACGAATACATAAATTGATTTAATCAATAAATTCATTATTGACAATTAGAAGGAAACAAAGTCGTGGGTCACATTGTACGAATAGAAGAGGAGGAAATGGGAAAGTGACAAGAAAGAATTTAGACGATTAAATGGTAGAATCATGCTTTATCTTGATCACTTAAAGTAAAATATGCCAATGATATGCCCCAATAGTTGGGTTGTTGACCAGGTGAGAGAGAAATATTGTGCATCCACTTGTTACCTATGTGAAGAAGAGGATGCGCTAAACATAGGGATTGGTTGCAACAACTTGGTAATAATTTTTTTGTGTACATAAGCTTTAACTTTGTAATGCACATTTCAATTGTAAGTACATATATACTATTTTATATTTTAATGGTCGGATTATTCTACGCATATTGACACTTTGATTTGTTCATTTTTTTATAGGTGCATTTGTTCACATCTATGTGGGCATATGGAAATAATTTTTTTATAGAGGATGTCGATGATGGACACATGACACAAGACTATGGAGTAGAAGTCGAGTTCGATCAATCTAGTTTTGCTAGATACTGCGATAAAAACACCATACACAGGAAGTTATGTTACATTGCAAAGATACAAGATATCATTCGAGTGGACTTCTCTTCTTTCCAATGTGTTATTTTTAGGTGCAAGTGGTGGGACACATTTGATCAAAATAATGTAAAGGAATATCATGATAGTGGTATTATATGTATCATGGTGCAGATGTCACCTCTAGTAACCATCCGCATTTCCCCAGGACCTTCTCTGACCTCGGCCCCGAAGAGTGAAATTGCTCTTCTAATTCCCTGTCGGGAATTCTTCACCCACATCAACTCTTCACTCAGCTCCCTTCCGTATCAGGAAATCAGACTTCACGATTTTTTGGATTCTGTGGTCACGACCCTTTGTCTCGCAATTTCCCCGAATCCCAATGTGGGTCAATCGCTGACTTTCCTCCCTTTCTATCGGAGTTATCCCTATCGGGGAATTGCTACTTGCGACATCAATGAGTTGGAACTTCAACCTCCAAGTCCCGATGTGTCGATTCTCCGATGACACCTGTCTTTGTTGCTGATGCTTGGACCCCACACACTTGTAGCGATCGGGAAATCACCGATCGGGAATTTGCGATTTCCGTGATACCGTTTCACAGGGCCTCCCAACTCCCAAACCCCGATACGCGATGCCACCTGTCAACTCCGACCACTATGGTAGTGGGACCCTTTGCAACTCAGAGTTTCACTATTTCTCTATGGTCCTTTCAACACCAAGAACTCCGAAGTGTTGAACCCCGACTCTCTGGGATCCCGTGCCACGTATCCTAGCCGAATCAACGGTCTTGATCTTCTTGGGGAATCGCTAATCGCGATTTCATTCCACACGAATCCCTCGGCCACAAAAATCTCGATATCCCGATTAGTCGAGTTCCGATGAATCTCCTTCCTGTGCGTCCATGCTTAAACCCTGCACAACTCTCTTCATGATCTAGCGGTTATCGGGACTTCGCAGATCTATCCTGTGAATCCTGGTCGTTGGCTCCTTCTCCCGGAAGGATTCCTCCTGCTCCAAACTCCGTCCTATTCAAGCCTCTCCTGGGTTTGTTCCCACAGTATTCACGAAGGAACTATCCCTCTTGAGCTTGTCAACTTTGATTTCCTCAGAGGCTTTTTGCATGCTTCTCACACTCGACCTCCAACAACTCTCGAAGTGTTGAATTCTTCCAGACTCTATGCACTTCCTGCTACAACAGTCCTTAGCTGCGTACTCAGATTTACGAATGAGACTAATTCTAGGCCGCGCACACCTTGCACGACTTTGCTAACCTAGACCGACTTCTAGGCAGATGAGAATAAGAGTTTAACAGTCTAGCCTCATCAATGCACTCTATGTGGATGAATTCCACTGTGCTCTATGCAGGAATCTCTTGGCTCAAACAAAGAAACAATTGAAACTTATTCTCCTCTCTCTCTCAGTCTTGAGTAAAAAACCCTGAAATCACATCTACAACATATTCCAAGCAAATACACACAAAGAAAGGAGACAGTCATGATCATAATATCAACACAGAGAAACGACACAAACCATGAAATTGAATCAAAGGCTTTCTTTTATTAATTCAATATGCTCATGGGTGTTCTTCACAAGTTCTCTGCTTGCTCTTCTCTTCTGAAGGCTCTCCATACTAATGTTACAATGTACAAAGGAGGGTGTCTATATCCCATTTCCCTCTCGAAAACTGAAACTATCAAATCTACAATTAAATTCTATCTAACAGCATTAAATCTA
>CBVK0102013732.1:0-11381 GCA_900067695.1 Picea abies
TTTTTCCTTAAAAAAAAAAAAAAAAAAAGCACTTATGAGTTTGTATTAAAGTAGCATTGTGGTTCAACCATCCAATAAGATAGAACAATGTAGAATAAGGTCTAGTACCAAAATCATTTAACAACATCTCAAAATATCAACACTATTATATAATCTAGTTGCTAGAATAAAGTTTTCCATTCTATCCCTATATATTTAGCAAGGATATATCCCTGTGTACTATCCTATCAAAATTATTGTTTTCCACAACATTACATAATTTAAAACTAATGAAAATTAAGGCCACCATGGGCTTCCTGATTATTACTAGACTTGGTTGACTTAATGATAAAGAATTGTGTCATTGCTTGGGTTGATGGTTATTGCAAAGTAGTAAATTTATTGTCCATCAAAATTTCAACAAACCAATTGAAAGGGAAGGATGGGCCACTAACTAATTACACTCATTTCTATTCTCTTTCTTAGTCTCTGACGTTTCAATTTTTTCTTGTAAATGTCTATTTTTTTATGCTACCTCCTCAATCCTTAGAGTGTTGTTTTCTGAATTGATGTCAATCCACCTCTATTGGTTTTGAACTACATCTAACTAGAAGTTGAGACCCCTTATCTACCTTTGCATTACTTGGGCTTCCAATCCATTCCTTCTCTTCCATTCCTTCCTTCAACCTTCCCACTTTCTAGTGTACAAAGAAAACAATCTTAAGCTTCTTCTATATGTCTTTCACATGTCTAGATGCCTCTTTGAATTTTTGAGTTCTCGCATACCGCTCAACAACCGGTATGCCCATGTGAATTTGCTCATTTTCCCCTCATCCCCTACACCCAAGACCACAAACAACTTAAACTTCCAACCAATCACCGCTACAACTTGCACACTGGGATTATGCTTATTGCTTAAGATGGTTTCAATGCTTTGTCTCAAGGCATGGATAACAATGATTAGATATGCTTCACATAGAATCCGAGTTATATTGGGGGTTGAGTATCACATGTAGGTAGCGGTCCCATCCTCGCCTAGATTAATGCATTTGCCTCCACCGTGATGAATGGTGAAAGGAGAGAGTTAATATGCCTATAAATATCAATACCCACCTATGTAAACTCATGCCTCTTGCTCATAATGCTTGTGCCTCCAAACTTTGGTTTATATGATATTTTGTGGTTCATGGGAGATGGTAAGTGATAAGACTCCCCCTATTTTTAACAAGATATCCCAATTGGAAACATGCCCTTTCATTTGCAAGCTTATCTACTATGGAATTGAAGTGCCTCAATACATGAAAGAATTCACATTGTGTGAACTTTTTACCAATCTTTAAGCTCTGGTGATGATTTGATTTAGCAAGGGTTATGAGGGGTTGATTTTGAGAGCATGTGTAAAATTATCACCATTGAGTCTCTAATCACCAAGAATTGATGAATTCCTCAACTTTAGAAACATTAACCCTTGTAGCAATGCTAATACCTCTACTTGATTGTTTGTGGTTTCCCCTAAACTCTAAGCAAAAGTGATTCCTCGATTTCCTTTGGGGTCAAAGATGATCCCTACACATGTCACTCGATGTTTCTAAATTTTAACGCAAACTCTTACACAATTTATTTAAAAAAAAAATATACTACAACTTATAGGCGTTGGCTAAACGTTCTACCTTTTGGGTTTTTTGGCCGCAATCCGACAATGTAAATTTGACAAAATTGCTATTTTATGTTGTTTAAATTGCATTTTTGAATGCATAAATGGATTCAGTGTGATGAAAAACCCCTGGGGCACTCGGATTATACAAACTTAGCCACTCAAATCTGTAGATCCAACCATTCATCACCGGATTTCAGGCAAAATCAAATGAAAAAAGTTATCGAAAAACCTCCAAAAGGTAGAACGTTTAGACTACCCCCAACTTATAACCCATTAATTAAAAAAATGAATATAATTTTATAACGAATTTTAATTTTAAAAGTGAATATAATTTTATACACAATATTCGGTAGTGATAATAAATACAAGTCAATACCAATACGTTTTGAGTTCCGTGCTTTTTATAAAAATACAATTAATTGGTATTGGTTAAATGTTGTGTTTGGAAGATTAGCACATTATAAATATACCATTAACTAGACTACTTATGGTACTGTTTATATATTGTGTTTGGAAGACGATTCGATATTGTTCTAATCTATTTTATTGTTTTCATGTTTGTTAAAAAAATTATAGTTTTTAATCTTTAATTAAAAATTTAAGATTTACTTTTGAATAAAAAAAAATTGTTTGGCTTTTGTGGATAGTAATTTCGATTATTGTATTATTGTTAATGTAACATTTTTATAATTTATAATTTTTAATAATAAAAAAAATATAAACTTTGTCGTAGTTTGTTATTAAAGTTGTTTATTATTTTATTATATTTTTCTTTTGTGGTTTGTTAAAAATGATGAGGCTTTTTGGTTTTAAATATAGTTTTTTATCCATTGAGGATAACCCTTATCCTTAACTTATCCTCAACATGTGCTAATTAGACTTACCCACTGACATGTGCCCCACTAGCATCTATCAAGCACCTTGTCCCTCCTCGCTCAACACCACATCCTCTGGTTATCGGTTGCCACTGCTCCCTCCTGAGTGTACTTACATAGATCTTAGTCGTCTGCAACCATGTGCCTTGCATGTTGGAGTCGTCCCCTCACCATTGTCCCCATGTCCCTTCACTAGCCTGGACACTCAAGGGTTTGATTGAATGACACTGAACCCATCACCTTGTTTCGTATTCCTCGACGAATCCCCCATCCACGACCCAATTTAGCTTCATTGTTCTACCATTGAGGATCACTCCCATATTTTGTGGGCATTATTAGTTTCCCCCCCTTTTTGACCCCTTCGACTCTTGCTTTGGTGTCGTTGGGGACATCTCTGTAACCAAGTTTGGAAGGCTGAGGATTGGGGCATTGTTTTGTGGGAACCATTTTCGCTTCTCTGCAAACGAGTTTAGCTTTGCCAAGGATTGTGGTGTTATTTTTGTTCATGGGCATCATTTTCCCTTCTTTGCGACCAAGTTGGGATTTGTTGAGTATTGTCACATTGTTTTCCCTTCTTTGTAGCTAAGTTTGACTTTGGCTCTCATCTCATCGGCCTTGTCTGCAACCTTGCAACCTCATCCCTCTGCAGCTAAGTTCATTTTTTTTCCTATCAACAACATCATCCCTATGCGACTGAGTTCATCTCTTGTCCCATTGGCAACCTCAACTCTAGTCCTGTCTCGTAGTGGCTTGGTGTGTTTTCTTATAATTCTTTAAAGATGATGTATACCTAATGTCAATTTTCACATGCAACTCTATGTGACTAATTTTCAAATCCGAAAATTGATTCCTAGTGATCTAATAGTAACACCCTAGTTGTTATCATTGAACAATTTTACACTAAAAATTATTGACTGAATTTATATGCAGCAGAAACACAAAAGATCAGAGATGAATCATCAACACAACTGAGACACAAATTTATTTTTTGCAAACTTTATCAAATTCAAAAAATTTGAAGGCAAAACTAGCCCTCCCGGTCAACACACTTTGACCAAATCTGGGAGAACCTTGTCCACCTCAAAAATAGAAAAATTAGCAAAATGCAGACTCAGCAAAATACCCAAAACAATTCCAATCTGCAGATCTGTTGTGGCTACTAAAGTGCCAACTTTCTGTAGTTGACGAATCACCTATGGCTACCAAAACTGCCTCTTTCTATAGCTACTGAAACTTGTGGCTACGGAACCACCCGCAGTTACCTAAACTACCACTTTATGTAGCTATTGAAACCTATGGCTATAGAACCATCCACGGCTACAGAACTGTCACGACTATAGAACTGTCGAATTTCTACATCTATTGAAACCTGCTGCTATAGAACTTTCGGCTTTCCACAACTACCGAAAATTGTGGCTACAAAATCACCTATGGCTATAGAATCATCGGTCGACTACATAATCACCTCGTTGGAATCACCATGCCTCATAGAATAAGTGTTTACTCACTTATGCTAACTTCGTGATGTCTCCACGGAATGATCTACCATATGAAATGTCATAATGACCTATCTCCTTTATATACAATCCTTAGGAGTCATCATAGAATCCCCTCCACAAGTCAACATCAAATTAGGATTTCTTTGTGGGTGTGAAGCCCCAACACAAACTCACAAATCCCATCATCAAGCCCCCTACTCAAAATCCAAGGGGGTTTTCACCAAACTGAAAGTGTGATGTGGTGCCCACGATGATTCCCACATGCCCAACACCTAGGGCTAGGTGAGAATACCTACCCGAAGCTACAAAACATCAACACTCCCTCTTAGTGAGGGAGGTATTCTCACCACACTCCAAAAATGGGAATTCCTCCTGATGCTACAAAAGCATCAACACTTCTTATTATCAAGGGAGGCATTCCATCCTCCATCATCACCTGGAAGTAGATTTGTCTCCCATCCTAGGAGTACCTCTATCTCCCACAATGGATCTGCTACCACAACTTCTCTCCAATCCTCCTGATAGGTTTCCCCCTCTTTCAATGTAGTGAAACCTGCTGAAACAAATGGATCCTCCATGGATAGCACACAACTCCTAGAAGCCTCATGCCTCTGAACCTCCTGTATGGCCTCCTCAACCCATGACACCTGCATGTCAGCTATGGAAGATGCCTCTCTCCCACCTGAACCTCTTGACTCCCTCTGAAGTCAGACTCCCTCTTAATCTAGAAATTCCCTATGAAGTCAGAATCCCTCTGTGTCTGTACCACTGGTGGAGCTACTTTCTCCCTCTGAATTTGCGTTACTGGTGGGGTTTCCTGCCTCACCATTGGTGGAGCTACCTTCTCCCTCCTCATTTGTCATCCATATTCTCCCTAGACACCAATCGAGTCCATATCCTATCAAACCTTGGCAACGTCTCTTGTGCACATATCCCTTGCACAAAAGGTTTCCAATACTTGGGAAGGCCTACCAAATCAGCATCCAATAACACATGTCCATCCTGAAACAACAATGCATAGTCCTACTCCTCAATCCCTGAGGCTGAGAACACACTCTTGGCACCCATAACACATTTTTCTCACACAACACATCCCCTAACTCTATCTGGAATACCATTGCTCCATATCCATGTACTACATGTCTGGTCCTCCTACCATGCTCCTTGTACATACCTAAGTTAGACATTGTAAAGCTCATGAACAAATCATGTGCCCTTGTCATGTGCCAATGGCTCCCATTGTATAAGAACTATCCAATCCTCCAAGGCAAGCATCCTACTTACTCAAGTCACAATCATTTAATGAGCTTCTGCCTAATTCCATCATCCAAGTCACCAAAAACTCTCTGTCTCTACACACACTCCAACTCACCATGTGTCCTCATTTGAAACAGTCTCAAGTTGTGGTTGGACACTCAATCTAGTCCACTCTAGACCACCACAACTCATCTCTATAAGTGTCCTCATCCTCTTGGGTCAAATGCCTCATACACCATCACACCTCGACAATATGCAACTCTCCATCCCAATGAAGACTCTATCTCGTCAACTTGACATACACACGAAGCCATATCGTCTTTGCCAAAGCACCCGAGCTACACCCATCAAAACTCACCATGACAAGCCACTAGAATTCCAACCATAGGGTTAGAATCTACCACACAACATACTATTGTGATATGGGCTCTCAACTAATCCACTAGAACTCCTAACCTACCACACCACCGAGCTATAATAGTCCACAAATCCTTGTCTGGGCGGTTTTCTCCATGTCTCAAAACAGAGACCATCTATCCTATTTCCACCTGCAACTGTCAATATAGATCCCTCTCAAAGCTAACTCCTCAACACTACTACAACTCCCTCTCATAACTGTCATAGGTAACCTGCCTGGAACAAGAATAAGAAAATTGCAACCAATTGTAACAACTTTGTGTCTCAAGGATGATCCCCTTCTTTATAAATCCCAAGCTCTAATACCATGTCAATTTTCACATGCAAATCTATGTGACTAATTTTCAGATATGGAAATTGATTCCTAGTGATATAACAATAACACTCTAGTTGTTATTACTGAACAATTTTACATTGAAAAGTATTGACTAAATTTATATGCAATAGAAACGTAAGAGATCATAGATGAATCATCAACACAAGTGAGACAATTTTTTTTATGTAAACTTTATCAAAATAAAAAAATATGAGGGAAAAACCGGCCCTCCTAGTCAACAGACTTTGACCAAATCTGGGACAACCTTATCCACCTCAAAAATAGAAAAATCAGCAAAACACAGACTCAACAAAATACCTGGAGCAATTCCAATATGTAGATATGTTGCGGCTACTGAACTTCCAACTTTCTAGAGCTGCAAAATCACCTGCGGCTACCGAAACTGCCTCTTTCTATAGCTATCGAAACCTATGGCTACAGAACCACCCGTAGTTACCGAAACTGACACTTTATGTAGCTACTAAAACATGGCTACAGAACCACCCGCATCTACAGAACTATCGACTTTCTGCAACTACCAAAACCTGCGGCTACAAAACTGAAGTGGCTACATAACTGTCGAATTTCTAAAACTATCGTAACTTGTGGCTATAGAACTGTCACAGCTACAGAACTACCAACTTTCTACAGCTACCAAAACATGTGGCTACAAAGTCACCTGTCATGGCTACAGAATCACCTCGTTGAAATCACCATGCCTCTTAGCATAAGTGTTTACTCACTTATGCTAACTCCATGATGTCTCCACACATGATCTACCATATGAAATGTCATAATTACCTCTCTCCTTTATATACAATCCTTAGGGGTCACAATAGATTCCCCTCCACAAGTCAACATCAAATTAGGCTTTCTCTATGGGTGTGAAGGCCCAACACAAACCCACAAATCCCATCATCAATCCCCCAAGCCCCCAGCTAAAAATCCAAGGGGGTTTTCACCAAACTGAAAGTGTGATGTGGTGCCCACAATGATTCCCACATGCCCAACACCTAGTGCTATGTGAGAATACCTGCCTGAAGCTACAAAACTTCAACACCTAATGATTTCATACTACATTTGACATCGGTAAGTTTTCTCATGGTAATTATTTCATGTCTCTCTTGTTAATTACTCTTTCAATCTGATGTTTTTGTGGTTATCCCAATGTTTTACTTCTGTTATTTGACCTTTGTAAGGGGGAAAGCTAGACGAGGAAGTTGAACTGCAAGTCTATGAAGAACTACCAAAGGAAATTTATGGTAAAAGTAGGTTGGAGATGGAGAGAAAAAGATACAAGGTCATAATTTCCCAACAGCATGAGTTTCTACAAGTCACTCTATTGTTATTTCTCTATTGTACTCTAAACTATAAATGTTATAACTTTTGATGATTTTCATCCGCAACAAGAATCCATGATAGTGGATGATGTCAAGCAAAGGTTTGGAAAAGATGCGAAGATGGTGAGGAAAAATTTAAATTTGCACTTAATGTTCATACCTATTTTTTCTATTTTGATATGGTGTTGCTCTTATTTTACTCTAAACTATAAATGTTATAACTTTTGATGATTTTCATCCGCAACAAGAATCCATGGAACATGAATCCATGATAGTGGATGATGTCAGGAAAAGGTTTGGAAAAGATGCGAAGATGGTGAGGAAAAATTTAAATTTGCACTTAATGATCATACCTATTTTTTCTATTTTGATATGGTATTGCTCTTATTTTATTCTAACATCCTCTATCATCAATAGGTAATTGATGATGAGATCACTCTTGTTTATGATACCACCAAGGTGAATCCAGGGAAGGGAGCCAATGAACTGGATCTAGGATAGACAATTTTGCATTTTGACCACAACCTAACACATAGTAAAACAAAGAAAACCCCTAGAATGCACATCACATCGCAGGGTGTGTTGGAGGAAAGTAGTAGAAAATAGGTGGAGTGGTACAAGGATATGACAATGGGAACCATTTACTCTGGCAAGCAACCTCACATCGCAACTTTCCTTATCATCTTTAGCAAGTTATCACAATTGTATTCCCATACCCCCAAGAAGCATAATGATTTTAAAGTCTATTTGGGGAGAATGAGGGCACGAGAATAATACTTTTTATTATTTATTGTGATCATTTGAGAAGAGGTTTCCCTTTTTATTGTTTCTTTTTATCATCTCATATGAGGTTTCTCAAAATGGGATCCTTTTTTAAATTTCTTGTCATCATCTTAGAGGAGGTTTCCTAGTATGGTCTCCTCTGCAAGACTTCCAAACAAACACTATACTGCTACTATTTGTATATATAATACATAATTTTGACATCCCTATAATGCCTTTGTTTTTGTTTGTTGGTGGTGTTGCTATAGTAGTTATGTTAAACTTATGTTTCATGTTTATAGAATAATTCATCCATGCCTACTTAGATTTGCATTCATTGTAAATGGTTTCACATTGTTGTGATACTTCCATTATTTGCTTTATTTATTCCAATTGAAGGTTCTCAATTTTGATAAATATATTATCCCAAATCTTATTTAGCTTTCCAAGCAATGATACATCATCATTTCAAGAAAAAGGAAGTTGATGGATTTCTATTTATATTGTCATATTAATATTGAGAAATCAATTTTTTTGCATATGCTTGTTTTTTCTTCAGGAGGCTTTGAGAACAAGGGGTTTGAAGGATGACACAAATTGTATTGTAGTTGACATTATTCCACTTGAACACAATGCTCTTATTTTATTGCCTCCTAAGAGGAAAAATAAGCTAAGATCGCTCATGAAAATGTTTTAAGATTCAATGAATAAATTGACTAACAAGTTGTTTACCATCAGAATTGTTGAAGAAATCTTTGAAGAAGTGTTAGCAATACTCATTGAAAGGTTGGTAGCTGATCTAGAAGTTGAACCAGTTGATCCAATAGCTGAAGTGGAATATTAAAAAGTGAGTCTAGATATAAGCTTAGTGATCAAGATTCAATTGCTTATCCATCACTAGTAGCATAGGTAGAGCATAGGTAGATGTATAGGTAGAAGAAAATTATTAAGAACTAGACCCAACACCAATAGATGTAGAGTTAGTTGTTTAAGCGAGACCAATAACATAAGTCAATTACTTTGTTTCTTAAGTAGTTAAATACCTAGCATTAGTAGCATAGACTATAACAACATGTACCTAGTGACATATCCCATAGCACCACCAGTAGCATCAATAGAACCATTAGTAACAAAGGCAAAGACATATCTTGTTGGGATAGGTAGAAAATCCATACACTAGGGTAGAAGCATCAGAGACAGTACATGTGGTTCCAACATCTAAGCTATCACTAGCAGAGATAGAAGCAATAATATAAGCATAACATAGAGCACCTATATCAAAGAGAAATACTAGGAGTAGTAGTTATAGGTCCAAAATAAATAGTTGATCCATGTGATTCTCTTGGTTAACCAAAATCAATTAAGTTGGCGTTATTGATTACAGTGACATTGGCGTTATTAACTACAATGGCATTGACATTATTGTTTGTTTTTATTGTTATGGTTTAAGTTATAGTTTGTTTTGCTATTATGCTTTATGTAAACAATTCACATTGTTATAGTTTGTTTTATTGTTTTTAACCATTGTTTTTTATAGGGAAGCTATAGTTTTGTTATGTTAGTTATAGTGAGCAAGTTACTTTAAAAGATGAATACAATTATTTTCATATTTTCTATCAATAAATAATTCATTTATTTCATTAGGTCTATCAATTTGTTTTTGCTTTTATGTTAGGCATGTTAATTCAAGTTATAGTTTGTTTTGTTGGGCGGTTTTGTTGTATGCTTTATAAACAAAGAAAATTGAGAGTAAACAACTATAGGCATTGTGCAACTATATTGCTATATTATGTTGTAATACCCCTAGGTTGAACCCCAATTATAATGTAAATGTAAATGTACATATAGGCTCGTGAACTATGGGTGCACAAGTTTTGGGTACAGTTAGCACGCATGCACCAAGGAAAGAGTGCGCGCCCATTTTATAGCATTGTGTGCACTTGAGTAGGTGTGCAAGGATTGTTGTGTGTGTGAATCAAGGGAAGAGTGTGCGCCCATTTCATATCTTTACGTGCACTTGGGTAAGTGCGCAAGGCTCGCTTCAAAGTGCGTGTTGGACCGTGTTTGCAGCCAAGATATTTTTGGGGCCAGAGAGCCTTTATATATATGTATATTGAGGCTAGAGTGCCTATGTGGTTATTAGGCTGGAGAGCCTGAATTGCGACAAAGGCCAACGAGCCTATTTTTTTAAAATGTAATTCCACTCAGATATTAATAAAAACATATCATTATGTGCAGACCCATCAGATGAAAAGAGATGGGGGGATAAACTCCACTAGAATGGGAAAGGGGTGTGAAACTTAAAGGGGGATAATTTAATAATATTTCCAAGAGTACATGTATGGGATATGTATTTATCCTAAGTTCCTAAGGAATGGGAACATGTCACCAAGTGGATTTAAGTTAACTCTTAAGGTGACAAGTGTCCAGTTATAATCATGCACATATATTGTTGGGCCTTAGTGTATTTGGGAGGGGGGGGGAGGGATTTTACTCATTCCTTCATCAGGCAGACCAACATTCCTTTGCGAGTAATTCCTATCTTGTGGTAACTTGTTGTTATCACATAACCCTGTGCTTGGGAAGGCTTGTGCGCTATTGAAGAGGCGGGCTATGAGGCTCATGTGCTATTGAAGAAGCGGTTTGCCAGGTCCATGTTTGTCAAAGAAGTTGGTTGTCAAGCCCATGTGTTATTGAAGAAGTGGGTTTTTAGGCCCGTGTTTGTCAAAGAAGTGGGTTATCAGGCCCATGTTTGTTGAAGAAGCATGTTTTCAGGCTCGTGTTTGTCGAAGAAGCGGATTGTCAAGTGCTTGTTTGTCGAAGAAGTGGGATGTTAGGCCCGTGAGCATTCTCTCTAGGTGAGAGAACTATTGGGAATCGTTTTCCCAAGGTTCTCAATAACAGCTACAGGGATTTGAGATTTCTTGTCCGACCTGCTGTTGAATCCTTGGAAGGGAAGTGGGGTAGCCGAAGAACTGTTGAGCAAAGAAGGGGCACACTTCCTGGGGTGGGACACGCACTTGGAGAATGAGGGATTGTAGTCTATTTAATGGGGTTGGAACCTTGTCTGAGTGTTTTGACTATTGATAGACCTTATCTTGGCTTAGGAATCCCTTGCCTTAGTGGAGTTTTATCCCTAGCTGGGGGTTGACCTGCTGCTGATTTTATAAGCAATGAAGTCTATATCTCGGAGGAATGTCTGAGGTTTGCACGTAGTTGGTGGATTACGACAAAAGATAAGTATCTTCTTATGTGTATTATTCTTTGAGTAATGTGCAT
>CBVK0102013733.1:0-10757 GCA_900067695.1 Picea abies
ATTGTTAGTTCTACATAACCGTCGAAGATGTAGAGCATGGTAGTTGTTAATTGTTTCTTGTTAGATAATTTTGTGGTAACAGTCATGGAATTCTTGGGCAAGGATTGAATTATTGTGCGCACAAAGTGGTATTAGTCTATGTGCATGAATGGGACAGACCTTGTGCATGACATAGGAATGGTTGTGCACATAGTCGTATTATGAGTTCATTCCATTTTTATAGTCTCTATCTGTTAAGTGACTTCAATTGTAATTGTATGGGTTCTGGCGTGAAGCTAGAAATGTCGTGTGTGCTAAGATTCAATCGACGTGGACAACACAATAATGGTTGAGCATGCATAAATGATAAGACATAATTGTTGCACACAGTATGAGACAGGTTGTGCGCACTAGGAAAACATAGTTGCGTGTACCACAAGGCCAGTTGTGTGAGTTATTAATTTCAATGAGTTGCTTCCGCAAAAGAAAGAATTGATATCAGATCTTTACTTAGTGATTTGCAGTAGTGGAGACTTTACGATGTGGTAACGAGACTCAACTAGGAGGTTGGACACGTTACAAAGTGGTATCAGAGCTTCAAACTTTTGATGTGACGTGGCTCGGGGAAGAACTAGGGACATTACAAGGTGGTATCCGAGCTTTTGGTTCAACACTGGACTTGTATGGGCCAAAGATCCACACGAAGTTGGCGAGGCAGGCATTTTTTTATGATGGTCACAAGGTCACAACTTGAAAATATGGAAAAATCAGCGAGTGAAGAAAGGATTGTGTGCGCTAAGTATTGTGTGTACTAAATTTTTGGCACTGCACGGTGAAATACTTATGGTGCGTGGAAAATATCGGTACGTAGAGTGTGCACACTGAATGTTGGAACTGTGGGGTATAGAACTGGTGGAGCACATGTAATATGGGAGTGCAATACATGTGTGATGAATATGGGTGACATGCAGAAGTGATGGGTGTGTGCATAATAAGAGTGTGCAGGGCATGCACATTGAATATTGGTGATGCGCAGTGAATGCAAGTTGAATATGAGCACCACACAGAGAAAAATTATTGGCACTTTTATAGAGTTGGTGCGCAGTGTGTGCACGTGGAATATTGGCTTTGTGTGGAGAAGAATTGGAGATGCACATTGACTATTGGGTGTGAGAGGGTGCGCGGTGAATGTTGGCGCGACGAAGAGCAAAGTTGTAATTTGTGTGGAATATTGGTGTGCGACACAAAAGTTGTGTAGAATAGATAAGATGCATAGAACCCAAAAGTTGAGCGTGTTAAATATTAGTGCCCTATATAAAATCTCTACACACTGAATACTAGTGTGTTGTATGTATGCTTGGTATCGCTTGTGTAGAGCATACACGCATGATGAATATGGGTGTATAACACAAAATGGGTATACACACGAGCTTGAAAGAAAGAAAAGGAGATAAAAGAAGAGGAAAATTCCTCGACAGAGGAGTCCAAACATTCACCCAGAATTTTGAATTAGGGTGTTAAATTAACCAGAAATCAAAAGAAAGGATTTTGATGCACTTATGGAACATAATGTGCATAGTATTTATGGTTTTCATAAATTATTTAGTCTAACAAATCGCATTGCCTACATATTTTGTAGAGTTAACAACAAGTTGATCAATACAGGATCAACGCAGAAAACAGAGGCATGGAAGATGCATAAAGAACTTACATCCATGAAGATGAGGTCATAAGAATGTATGACAATATAGGTGATTGGGTATAGATTCAAATGGACATGGAGAAGCCAAGGAAGAAAACATGAATTTGGTGAAGACCATATAAAGTTTGCAAAAGGACATCCAAAGTCATAAAGCTGATAATGATAGTCTTATGAAAGCCAAAGAGGAGAAAAATGGCTTCAACATCAAGTTGTTGCAAAGCTTGAAAAGTTTTGATGAGACCGAGTCAAGCAAATTGAGGAGACATAGGTCTCATGATGAGAGATTAAAAACAAGAAGTGTTGACAGGCATCACCATCACTCTCCAAGACATTCAACTGGGATATCACGCAGTGGTTCAAGCCCATCTCTTGTTAGGAAGCATAAGAGGAGGTATGGGGTGGATGAGCTAAAAGGAGAAATAAATAAGATTAAGCTTCCTACTTTTGATGGTGAGCACAAGAAGGATGAGGATGGAGAGACCTAGCTGTTGGGCACGAGGAAGTACTTTCAGTTACATAATTACTCTTTACAGGCAGAAGGGATAATTTCCATCTACCAGCTCAAAGGAAAATCATCAATGTGGTGGGACCATTTTGTGCAAGTGCAACACAATGATGCGAGAAAGGTTACTTGGGGGGAGTTAATGAGGGATTTTCAAAAGAAATACTTAATCAAGTGTTACTATGATAGAAAATCACGAAGGAGTTCTTCGAACTCAAGCTTGGGAAGTATGACCATAGAAGAGTATGAGAGTATATTTTTAGAGTTATTGAAGTATGTTGCTTTCATCAAGGATGAAAAAGTTAATATTTAGAGGTACTTGAGTGGGATACCATCATTTATCAATGAAAAATATAGTATGATGATCCCAAGACATTGGAGGAAACTATAAGGAGATCCAATTGTCTTTATGATAAACATAGAGGAAGATCCACTTACCAAAAGGCTTGGGAAGAAAAAAAGAAAGGAAAGATGGAGCAAAGGAAGAAGGGGACCAAGCCACCATTCTTTAGAAATAAATTTCAGGGACAACCAACTCCCAAGGAGCCCAAAATGATAGAGGAAATGGGGAAAAGACCAAGGTAGCATCCAATGAAGTGTTTGGGTTGTGAGAGAGATCATATGTACATAGATTGTCCTCACGGAGGTGAAAAAGTGAAGATTGTTCACAATGTACAACAAGTTGATACACTGGAGGACACAGGTAGAAATGTACCTAGGATCTACACAACCCTGAATAACAAGCAAGTTGATTTTCAGTCACATATGATTGAAGTGGAAAGTAAGATCAACAACCAACCCATTGCTATTTTAATTGATTAGGAAGCTAGTAATAGTTACCTATATCCTAATATGCTCAAAAGATTTCAATTTCCAAAAAACAAGCTTGGGAAACCTTGGTTGGTACAACTAGCCATAGGAACAAAAAGGAAAATTAATGAGATGGTTAAAGAATGTCCAATGGACATGAATGGACTAAGCACAAAAGAAAATTTGAATATTATACCTTTGAACTCATATGATTGTCTAATTGGTATGGATTGGTTGAACATGCATCATGTTGTCCTAGACTTTTACAACAAAGCATTTACTTGTGTGGATGAGAAAGGGAACTTGAGGACATTTTAGGGTAAGCCAAGGGTTGTAACTATTAGATAAGTTTCATCCCTACAACTGAAGAAAAGCTTCAGGAAAGGATGTCAAGTATTTGTAGCGCATATGGAGGAGGCACCTAAGGATAAAGTGTCAAATATTGAAGAGTATGCAATTCCAAAGAAGTTTGAAGATGTATTTAGAGAGATATCGAGGTTTCCACCCAAGAGAGATATTGATTTCTCTATGAATCCAATTCCTAGAATGACCCCAGTATCCAAGACTCCTTATAGGAAGAGTACACCAGAATTGAAATAATTGCAAATGCAACTTGAAGATATTTTGAAAAATGGGTATATACGCCCAAGTGTATCACCTTGGGGAGCCCCAGTACTATTTGTGAAGAAAAAGGATGGAACGTTGAGACTTTGCATTGACTTCAGGCAGCTGAATAAGGTAATAGTGAATAACAAGTATCCATTGCCAAGGATAGATGATGTCTTTGACCAGCTAGAAGATGCAAAAATATTCTCTAATATTGACCTCAGGTCAGGATATCATCAGGTAAGAATTAAAGAGGAATACATCAACAAGATAACCTTTAGGATGAGGTATTGCCATTATGAGTTTACAGTAGTGCCATTTGGGTTATCAAATGCACCAGTTGCCTTCATGTGTTTAATGAATGGTATTTTCAAAGAATACTTAGATAAGTTTGTCATTGTATTTTTGTCTAACATACTTATTTACTCAAAGTCTGAAGAAGAACATGAGCAACACTTGAGGATGGTTCTACAAGTATTGAGAGAACATCAGTTGTATGCAAAGTTGAGCAAGTGTTCATTCTACCAGAGGCATATTCATTACTTGGTCATATCATTTTAGAGGAAGGGATAGCAGTGGACCCGGAGAAGATAAAATCCATTGAAGGATGGACAACACCAAGGAATGTTGCAGAGGTGAGATATTTCATGGAACTTGCAGGGTACTGTAGAAGGTTTATTGAAGGATTATCAAATATTGCACACCCAATCACATCCCTGCAAAAGAAAGGTGTGAGATTTGAGTCAACTTTTGATTGTAAAAGGAGTTTCCAACACTTGAACAGTTTGTTGACAAGTGCACCAATTTTGAGAATTGTTGGTCCTAATGAAATCTTCGTTATGTGCATTGATGCATGAAAAGAAGGGCTCAATGGATTACTTAGTCAGAATGGGCATGTGGTGTTCTACAAATCAAGGAAATTAAAATAGCATGAAATGCATTATGCTACTCATGATTTGGAATTGGTGGCCATAGTGCATGCCTTGAATACGTGGAGGCACTACCTCATGGGAAGAGTATTTGAGTTGAGGACAAAACAAAATGGTCTGAAATAATTTTTTGGACAACCAAATCTAAATGTCAAGAAAAGCATGTGTTTAGAATTCCTCAGTGAGTATGAATTTGATATTAAGTATATCAGAGGTAAAGAGAACAAGGGTGGATGATGCACTCAATAGGAGAGTGCATGAGAGGCATGCTACAACCATTAGCATGTACAAATCATATTTGAAAGACATAATTTTAGAGGCTGCAAAATCATATCAACACTATGTAGAAATAAAGACAAAGGTACAACATGGTATTTTGCAGTAGACCATTGAAAAGTTTGAGTTAAAAGAGGATGAAATTCTCATGTACAGAAGAATAATTTATGTGCCAAAATCTCAGGAATTGAAAAACCTAATATTAAAAGAAATGCACAATGTGCCTTATGTTGGTCACCTAGGCTACCAAAAGACAATTTTTGCTACCAAGGGTCAATATTATTGGCTAGGTATGAAGAAAGAAGTAGCTTATTTTATTGCCAGGTGTTTGGAATGACAAAATGTCAAGGCTGAGCACAAACACTAAGTTGGTCTGCTACAATCATTACCCATTCTTGAGTGGAAATGGGAAGCTGTAACTATGTATTTTATCAATAAGCTACTCATAACAACCAAGCATCATGATTCTATCATGGTAGTGGTGCACAAGCTTACTAAAGTTTCCCACTTTATTCTAGTAAAAATTACGCACAAGGAAATTAACAATGTTGATATTTATATGAGGGAAATTGTTAAATTGTATGGTGTACCTAAGACAATTGTTTTTGATAGAGATCCCAAGTTCACATCAAAATTTTGGGAGAGATTATTTAAAGGATTTGTGACAAATATGAATTTTAGCACAACCTATCATCTAGAGTCAGATGGGAAAACAGAAAGGTTAAATCAAGTGATAGAAGATATGCTAAGAATGTGTGTGATGGACAAACCAACGCAATGGGAAACATATTTATATTTGGTTGAGTTTGCTTATAACTATCAGGAAATGCAAGGCACTTCCACACTAATCCTGGCAGAAGAAAAGAAGAATTTAATTAAGAAATAAAATGACATAAGAAATCACGCAATACACCGAGATTTTACCCTGGAAACCCTTAACCGAGAAAACCAACAT
The DNA here is from genome assembly GCA_900067695.1 of Picea abies. NCBI lineage: Eukaryota > Viridiplantae > Streptophyta > Pinopsida > Pinales > Pinaceae > Picea > Picea abies. Next base: position 5,760 of record CBVK0102013733.1, read on the forward strand.
TCCTTTGAGCGTTCTTCTCTCTTGTTGTCTTATTCATTTAGAATAAAAGGTTGCATGTCTAACTTTGGTCCATACCTAAGACACAATCGACATCATACCTTCTTGCACAGGAAAGAACAACCTTGTAGCCAATTTGACTTATATATGCATGACCAACAACCTACACTTACACATGCATTAACCTGCAAAAGTGCATTCTACGATTACCTTACAAAACAACCTACACGACCTTACGACACGCCTCTTTATAGGATTTAAAATAGGAAAACCCCTAAAGATTTGCATCCAAAAATGGTTACAGATCCATGCATATCATTGGCTACAAATCTCGCAAATCTCATGATTATGTTATAGTTGACTCCAAGTCAGGTTTACCAGTCGACCTCCATTAGGTCTCTAGTCGATCATCTCACACTTGCACTTTGACCTCTTGTTGGTTGACTTGTCGTCGATATATTCGAATTAGACTTTACCCGATCGACTCCCTCGACCTTCGACATGTTGTCGATCTACCTCGACTTCAACCTGTTTTCAATCTACCTCGACTCGACCGTCAATCGATTCATCTCGACTCGAATTTCACTGTAAAGAATATAACAACCCAACATTCTACCACTTTTTGTCTTCTTTGTTGAAACAAGATATTCCTGAACTTTCATTCACAGACCCAGGGCAACAATTCCCATTGCCTCTCTACACCAAGAGAACTTCACAACACTCACATACTTGGTCAACGAGTCTACTATGTTTTCTAACGTGTCTACTTTCTCCAGTAGCACCTTGTTACTTTCCACCATGTCTCTGAACTTCACAACACTCACATACTTGGTCAACGAGTCTACTATGTTTTCTAACGTGTCTACTTTCTCCAGTAGCACCTTGTTACTTTCCACCATGTCTCTTACTAGATGGTATTGTACATTAATGTGCTTAGTCTTTGAATGATAAGCAAGCTTATTTGCCATAAATGTTGTGCTTTGACTGTCACAACTTACCTTCATAGCTCTCTACTCAAACCTGATTCATGGACACAACCTTTGAATCCATATCGCTTCTTTATTTCCATGAGTGGCCACCATGTATTCAACTTCTATTGTAGACAAAGCTACAACCGCATGTCGCTTACTCATCCAACTTATTGTTCCACCAAACATCTTGAAGACATATTTGTTGGTCGACCTCCGTTGATCCAGATCTCCAGCCTAGTCAACGTCGACAAAGCCATGTACATCTAATTTACCACTGTCACCTCCAGGTTATCCTTGGTATCATAAAACATAGTCCTTTGTGCCGCACAAATACATGAATACTCTCTTGAAAATTGCCCAGTGCTCCTTTCCAGGTGTCAACATGTACCTGCTCAACACTCCCACTGCATGGGAAATGTTTGGTTGAGTGCATACCATCACATACATCAAACTACCAACCGCACTTTCATAGGGAACACATGCCATTTCCTCTATTTATTCCTGTGTCTTTGGACAATGTTCAACAATAATCCTTTCTCCCACAGGAATATGCACCTTCACTGATTTCCAATCCTGCATGTTGAATCGTTTCAGAACGGTTTCAATATACTTCATCTGATTCAACCAGAGCTTTCTAGTGGCTCGATCTCTCTTAATCTCCATTCCAAAAATGAATTTAGTTGCATCGAGATCCTTCATGTCGAACTTCGAGGATAACTACTTATTCACCTCCTTTATTGCATCCATGTTGTTTCCAATCAACAACATGTCATCGACATACACAACTACATATATGAAACACCCACCTTCTTCCTTGGAATATATGCAGTGATCAACTTCTCTTCTCACAAATCCAAAACTGAGGATATATGTGTCGAAATTCTGGTACCACATCCTTGGTTATTGATTTAAACCGTAGAGGGATCTTTTCAGTTTTCACACCAAATCTTTCTTTCCCTTTACTACAAATCCTTCAGGTTGTTTCATGTAGATTTCTTCTTCCAAGTCTCCATGTAGGAACATTTTCTTCACATCCATCTATTCTATTTTCAGATCAAAGGTTGTAGGCAGATACATTAGTACTCTAATCAGGTTGTTTCATGTAGATTTCTTCTTCCAAGTCTCCATGTAGGAACATTTTCTTCACATCCATCTATTCTATTTTCAGATCAAAGGTTGTAGGCAGATACATTAGTACTCTAATGGAATTTATTTTTTCAACAGGGAAAAAAATATCACCGAAGTTGACTTTCTCGACTTGGGAATAACCTTTCACTACTAGTCGAGATTTGAACTTCTCGACTTGTCCTGTGGCATTCATATTTTTCTTGAATACCCACTTGATACCGATATGATTTATTTCATTAGGTAACTTGACCAAATCCCATGTCTCATTCTTATGCAAGTATTCCATCTCTTCTACCATGGTGTCCTTTCATTGTTTAACCTCTGCTGAGTCGACTGCGTCACTGACCGACTTAGGCTCATCGTCGATGGTAGTTAGCATGAATGTGGAACGAAATTCAGGAGGATTGTATATTTCGATTGGTTTTCTTACTCTTTATGAACTCCTTACCACCGAATTCTGTTGTTCCACCTCTTCCACCTCTTCTTCAGATTTAGTCGACTCATCTGAATCATCTTCTTCATTTCTCAATTCAAAACGCATAGTCTCAGGATTATTCTCCGTCTAAAAAACGTCTTCAGGCTCGGACTTACCTCCGAATTCTCTAAAGACCACATCTTGACTATACGTTGTTCTCCTTGATGTAGGATCCTAGAACTTATATCCTTTCATTCCTTCTTTGTACCCAATGAAAATACATTTGATTGCCTTCTTGTCCAAATTTCTCCTCTTTTCCTTGGGAACATGCACAAATGCATCACATCCAAATAATTTGAGATGTGTATCTGAAGGATTATTATCTGACCATACCTCATGTGGAGTCATGTCGACTAGTGCCGATGAAGGAGACATATTCACCATATATCTTGCAGTGTCGACTACTTTTGCCCAAAATTCTTATGCGAGCCCAACACCACTGAGCATGATCCTTTCCTTATCCATCAACATTCTATTCATTCTATTAGAAACTCCATTTTGTTGTGGGGTATATGGTATGGTATTTTGGCCTGATATGCCACACTGTTTACAAAATTAATCAAATTCTTAAATCCATAGAATTCACCACTGTTGTTAGTTCTCAACACCTTAATCTTCTTATCTATCTGGTTTTCTACAAGAGATTTAAACTCTTTAAATTTCTCAAAAACCTCTGATTTATTCTTTAGGAAATATATCTTCGTTTTCCTGGAAAAATCATCTATGAAGGAGACATAATATAGGGATCCACCAAGTGAAGGCACTGCAACTCGACCAAACACATCACTTTGCACCAATTCTAGAATCCCATTTTCCCTTGTCACTCCAGATGGAAACCTCACCTGACTTTGTTTTGCATATATGCAGTGTTCACACAATTTGAATTCTAAACTGCATTCAGGAAAACCTTTGACCATACCTTTGTTGTGCACAACTCAAAGTCCTTTTCTCCAATGTGTCCCATCCTCTCATGCCATAGCATGGTCGGGTCGATTTTATCATGTCTTTTTGAGTCGGTTTGTATTGAATCAGCCCGAGTCTGGTCGAGTTGAGCCGAAGTCAAGTCGACTTTAGTAGAAACGATGTTGTTGCATCCATTCGAGTCGATGTTCCCTGATAACTTCTATACGATTCCAATCTAAACTCCTTTCATTAAGACCATCACACCTCTAACCATCTTGCATGAATCCTTTTAAAATAGAGTATGCACTCCAAAATCACTCATCTTACTGACATATATCATATTTCTTACCAAACATAGAATGTGTCGCACACATGGAAGGGTTATTTTCCTCCCATTCTATAGTGTCAGTCAAACTCTTACTCGTCTGACAATTTTGGTTGTCGATTCTTCCCCCAAGAACACATCACCTCGATCATATTGTTCATACTCACATAACCATTCTCTATGTGGTGTCATATGATAGGATGCTCCTGATTCGATCAACCAAATATCTTGATCTGACTGTGTACTGGTTGACACCAAGTACACATTACCTCCCTCACCTAGGATTGTCTTTCTCTTAGTCGAATGCTTCTCATTGGATCCCGTACTGACTTCCATCACCCTCTACTTACAACCCCTTTTGTAATGCCCAACCTTACTGCATTTCCATCATATTCTTGTCGAATGAACCAGGGATATATATCTACCTAATGACTTAGACTTTTTACCAGAGAATTTTCCTTTACCTGTTTCAATCGATCGACCTCTCACCATTAAAGCATATTTAGTAGATCCTTCCATGTTCTTTCTTGTCATTTCTTATGATAGTAGAGAAGAAAGCACATCTTCTAGTGCTAGTGTGGTTGTATTACTCCCTATAGCCATGAATAAGCTATCCCAAGAGTTTGGAAAATAACATAATAGGCTTATACACTTCTCCTCCTCAATGATTTTAATATCCACAGAAGATAACTGGCTTAAAATGGTGTTGAACTCATTTATATGTGCAGTCACCGAACTTCCACACTCATTCTCAGAAGATACAGTTTCTTTCTGAGAAACAACTTATTTATCAGAGATTTCGACTAGTATAAGCTCCCTAACTTGTCCCACAATATCTTGGCTGAATATTCACTTGAGAAATTGAGCAGTACGAAATATGTAAGACAAAGCCAAATATTACTGTAAATGTTTTGAAAATTCACATAATATATCTAGATAAACAATAATACATACATTTGTAGAGAGAACAGGAGAAAGAAGAAGAAGGAGATAAATAATGAAAGAATTCTCATTAACCGTTATGAATAATGAATCATTTACACATGATATACTCTGTATAACTCAATGAGTTTGACTTGAGGTGAACCAATGTGCCATAGTGGTGGTATAGAGTGACCTGGACACACACCATCAGTTATGGGAGTGAACTTCCACCTATTCTAGTCTCCCGGGAAGTTACGGGAGTGAACTGCCACCTA